>VCRD01001488.1:25406-56596 GCA_006783055.1 Trinorchestia longiramus | reverse complement strand
TAGGAGTGTCATGCTTTTGTTAAAGAAGCAAAGCATCGGTAAAATGAGCTGGAATTTGAAGAAGATTGAGCTATGGAGACAGAGAAGAAAGTAGTCTAGTTGACTTACAAGAAAATATATGTTGTACCTTTGAGACCGTTTCAAAATAGTTCCATATAATAAATGATACATAATGTAAATACTTTTTTAAAAAGTGAATTATTTTACTAAATTTCATTCAAAAATGAAAAACGTGCATGCTTTTTTAGTTACGATTGTGAAACTTCATTAAAAACATGACTTTTTGTATTTTTGTTGTCCTGATGATAAAGATTTTCTTTCAAACAATAACAGCTCAACGTTCTATCTTTACATATCATATTTTGTGTCCTTGATATTATTAAAAAAGTTGCATAAGGAGCTTTTGTAAATTTATGCGAAGACGAATGACTTAAGTTTACAATTTATACTTTATTATCACAGTACTTGAGCCTTGTTTGAATGCTGGTCTAAGGAGCTTACTGAACCTGAAGAGGAGCAGTTGCAGGAGAACAAGCAAATGTTCTTAAAGGACATTGTTTTGAAAGTAAAGTTTTACGTGAAATGGAAAAAAATAGTTTATCTATAGAGTAAACTTCTGGGTTACTAGAATTTGGTGCCAAATGGGAGAAAACGAATACGTTGTTTTTCACTTGTACGTATTAGGAAAAAGTATACGAAAATCATGCGACATTTTTATGTGCAATTCCTAATGGGAAAGCTTCATTTTCTAAAGGTCTTTTTAGTAAAAAGTTAATTTCATAGTTCATTTCGCCAAAATAAATAACTAAAACTGAAGACTCAATCAAGTGAAATATTTAGGAAGAACACAAAGACCACTTTGTTGCCATGTGGAATTGGTCAGTTGATCTTCGCTGTGCGTCATTTAAATTTGATATTGGAAGACGGTTTTTCGTTTAGCAGCGTATTATGAGCTCTCTTGCTCAGCTACAAGTTTACATCTACAGGGTGTCTCAAAAAAATGTACTCAACCTTTAACCGTTGCTAACATGCTGTCTTCTTTGTGTTGCAGGTGTGAGGTTCAAACCTTTACGAACATGATTAAATGTGATTAAAGAATCATGTTCGCAAAGGTTCGAACCTCACACCTGCAACACAAAGAAGACAGCATGTTAGCAACGGTTAAAGGGTGAGTACATTTTTTTGAGACACCCTGTATTTGACTTGAACTGCATCCAATAAACAATCCAATAAAGTGACAATCAATTTACGAACCTAAACATCAGAACGAAGAGAAGAAAAGATGAATTCTCGTTTAACACAATTTAATTTGATAGTGTCTTAAGGCACAATAAAAATGTGATTTTAATTATGTTTAACAACACAATAGAATTTAATTAAGGAAACTAAGGACTTATTGTTCGATAAGTTCCCGTCCTAAACTAATGTGCGCTCTTCAAGTATTGGCCATCCTCTCGACCAAGAGGACAATTTTCGGGCTTTGCATTCCTAGCAATATAGTTTATTTTTTTTTTAATTTTAGAGAAAAATCTATTCGTGGCAAGACGAATGCTGCGTCCGAAGACGAATTAAGCATAAAAAATATTTCTAGAGTTGGACTTTGATTTTCATGATGCATAATCTGCGTATGATGTTTAGAATGCAGTTTTTAGGCCCAAAGGGTCCTACAATTAATGTATCATAGGTTATGAAAAATAAATAAAATGAATTAAATTAGGTAGTAGGGATAATGAGTGAAGTCGTTTTTTGAAAGGATGCATTCTAATTATGTAAAATAATGCTATTATGTGGTATCTAAATTTAGTAAATTTGTAATACCAACCTTACATAGTACTATATGCTCTCTGGTCTTGTAATCGCTCTTCATTTTAAATCTAAACTTTATCTTAACAACAGTTCATATTCACTAGGTGCAGGCACATCCTAATTGGGCATCATAAAGCATTTCGTTTGGCAAATATTTTCACTAATATGAAAAAATGATTCTCCTTTTGAGCACATGTGATTCAGAGTTTCCTTGTAAAAGCCGTATTGTGTAACGCTCTACATAAAATATCTTTCTTAGTTATAAATTGCAATACTTTGGCGTTTATCGAACTTGATGAAAATTTCACGAAACTTACTTAGTCATAAGACCAGAATAGAAACGCAAATAACACCAATGCGATCCTCCAGCAAGCAAGTCCAAAGTCACTCTTCACGACTCACCGTAAAGACTCTTTTCCATAATACAGCTCTGCAGCCATTTTTTTCAGGGAGCAAAGAAAATTTCTTGAAATTCTGAAACTGATTCCTTTTTTGCGCCTGAAAACCCTGACTGATCTGGGACGCCCAGTTCTTACATGATCTTCAATTCCTCCAGTATCCTTGAACGGTTGATAGTTTGGTAGATGAAACTTCGTATATTTTTTAAGCCAGTTGAGAGGATTCAAAATTTGTGATACGGAGTTACCAGCTCCGTGTAGCTCAATCACTACTGAACGTTCACGTCCCAAACTAATTTTATTATGACTATGAAACTGATTTTAACCATAAAAAAGTACATGGAAGACGAAAAATAGATCTTTTCTGTAATGTATTTGAATAAAAAAATTGTATTTTTCCAAAGCGATAATGAATATTCAAAAAATGTAACAGAATAAATGGGTCACCCTGTAGAAACACCGCATGGTTGCCAACGCAAAAGCTATTCCTGAAATACAGTAGAGCTGCAAATGGTGCACGAATCGGCTTATGCTCTCAGACTCTGATACCTTTAGGTATCGGAAAGCCAGTAAGCCATGGTATAATTTTAAGCTTTTACGTCTAATGTTAAATTTCGAAAGGTGGACATTAAAATAAGTCTGATCAAAGATATGTTTATTAATCGATTGAAAGGCTTATATAAAAATACTTTTGATTTAATCAACTATTCCCCACGTAAAAAACTGAAAACGTACAGTGTATGGGTTTTTCTTCTTTTTCTGTTCCTTAGATGGTGATGAATTATAAGATTTATAAACGTAAAATGCAGTATTATAAAATCTTTGACCAGTCCAGTCTATTTTAGAGTTTGAGATCATTTCCCTCCTAACGAAGACCGAGATCCAGTTTTCGATTTGTTTACTCAGAAGTGCATGCCGTCGTGCGACTACACTGCCCTACTTGAACGAGATCGTGTTCGAGTTAAGCAACATCATCGAGATTGGAGCTGTGCAGTAACAGATTCATGCTTTTGAACACGTTCCTAGGACTCAGAAAATATTCCATAAATTATAGACCTGGATATCAAGAATGCATCATTTTTTTACGATATTCTAAGGTTTCATTCCATCTTTCATCTGTCCACTTTTCCTATCGATGCCGAATAATGCAGTTCGTTCATGTCGATATAAAGCATTGTTAAAGAATCTATTAAATTGATATGCTAAAGAACATACATAGAATAGAATAGAATAGAATAGAATGAGGCTATAGGAACGAACCTTCTGGCCCATTCTTGGGTCGGATAATCACTTTGATAATTATTCGGTTACCCAAGTCCCATGCCGTAATTCTAGCCGCGTCAACCATGGCGGCAGCGGTATTCGAACCCGGGTCTTCCCGCTCGCAAGCGGATTCGCTCACCAGTCGACCAAGCTGGTGATAATCGACCAAGCTGGTGATGATATGAAGGGATATGAAGGGCAGGAAGGAATGATATGAAGGGCAGAGATGTGAAGGGCAGGGATATGAAGGGCAGGAACATGAAGGGCAGGGATATGAAGGGCAGGAACATGAAAGGCAGGGATATGAAGGGCAAGAACATGAGGGGCAGAAACATGAAGGGCAGGAACATGAAGGGCAGGAACATGAAGGGCAGAGATATGAAGGGCAGGAACATGAAGGGCAGGGATATAAGGAACATGAAGGGCAGGGATATGAACTGGGGAAAAACTTATTTTAGTGTTCATAATTTCGTTCATAGACTTCACAGGCTGTTTTATAGTTGAAAAGACATCAACATCAAATTGAACACGTAACGATATATGTATAACAAGCGTGTGATGTTCCAAGAAAATACTCTTCACGAACTTTTGGTTCTTTTTCACGAACTTTTAATTATTCTTCTCGAACTTTTGATTGCTTTTCACAAAATTTTGATTGCTTTTCACAACCTTTAGGGTATTCTTCACAAAACTTTTGATTACTCTTTACGAACTTTTGGTTACTCACAACGAAGTTCATCACTAAAGACATGTAGAACTTTGATGCATTCCAAAAATGAATTCTTCCAAAGCATCCGGCTGCGTCCCAAGACGAAATCAGTCATTCTTTTCCTATGATGTACTACTGAAAGTGCTTCAAACTTTTGACCACGTTTCGTGGCAAAAATATGGAAAACTTTTGTATAATTTTTGTTACTAACTGCAGTAGAACTTTCAGTTACGTTTGACGACTGAAAGTGTGTAGTGGGATATTTTTGGCTGCGTTCCACATGAGGAAATGCTGAAACTGTTTTTGGAGAAACAAACTTGTTCTTTAAACAGCAGTCATTTACACAGAAGCGGATTGAAAGCTCTTGGTTAATGCAATTCATGAGCTCCAACCCACCATCAACCCTAGAATGAAAAGGAATTTAATGCATTTGAGAATGCTATGCATTTCTGAGTTGGGAACGCTTCGGCCGAAACTATTTGAACATTTAAGCAGATATTCGCAAGTTGATTATATCAATGTAGAACATAAAGAAGTAAAACCATACTACAGAATTTCTTTCAGTCCCCTTTCATAAAAAGTAGTAATCATATTGTATGTTTCAAGGCCAAGGATATTCCTTGGATTTGGTCCCATTTTCTCTGCAAAATTTGTTCAACAAGATTATTGACCTCAAAGAGCCCGCCCGGTCGATCAAAGATCCTGATATTTCTAAAAAAACTAAGAAAATTTTGACCTCAGAATAGATTTCAGCATTTCTGTGAAAGCTTTTTCGTGGCACTTTCATTAGGATTTTCTTTTGAAGATTCTTGTTCAATTAAATATAAACGTTTGTATAATACTTCGTGCCTGTGTTGGTGCTAGACAGCGTTTGTAAAAAAGTTATTGAGAATAACTTTTTCGAAATTCGTGTCATAATTATTTATTTTTCTTTAGATTGGGCTTGCTGGATAACAGTTTTTAAGCTTCGTCCTAAAATGTTCATTTTCATAAGTTCTTGACCCATCACGTATAATACAATTCTAATTTTTGGCTTTCTCAGAGTTTTGCAGTTGTGAGCAATTCACTAGCAGATTAAATTTTTTTAAAAATCTTTTTGAGTCACGTAAATCAGTCACTATTAGTTACAATTCTGTATTACATATATATATATATATATATATATATATATATATATATATATATATATAAATTAGTTACATATTACACGATTAGTACTAAAATTTTCACTGAGATTTCATTGAAACAACTCTTTCATCTCTTAAGAGTAATTTAAACAAGGTATATATATGCGATTAATATCCGACTAGCGCTAAAGTTCTACGTGATGGTAACAACTAAAGTCTAAATTCTGTTTACAGAATTGACTAATGTACTTCATTACTGTTTCAGTTTCTCTCAAGGTACCAACCTAAATTTAACTACGTGAAAGATTTATGTAGAACGTGTATCACAAACAGATGTAGGAGAATACTAAGGTTTGGTATTAGCAAAAACCATTAATTCCGATCATGTTTAGAGACTTGACTTTTAATATCTTTTGTTATTATATAAATTATTATTTCCTAAATATGGGGTGAATATTACTTAGTTAGAAATACGTAATTTGATAGCTCGGGAATTAGAAATTCCAAATCATCGTTCGTAGAGGAACAGTTAGCCAAAAGAATGCCATGAATATTCTTTTAAAAAGTAACTTATTTAAACGCACTCTACAAAAAAGTTCTAAAACTCTAACTCATACGTACACACTCCAAGAAAAAATCTATATCCTAACTCATATACACAAGTTCTAAACGCAAAGTTATAGAACAGTAACTCATATGCACGCATTCCTAATCAACAACCTACAAAACACTCACTCATATATGCACATTCCAATACACTAAGTTCTAGAACACTAACAATTCATACATACACTTTCCAAAGCACCAAGTTCTAGAACTCTAATATATACACATTCCAAAACACGTAGTTCTAGAACACAAACAATTCATGTAAACACAGTCCAAAACACGAACTTGTCACGAAAAAATTGTCTTCCATTTCAGCTCGACAACATGGGTCACTGAGGGACAAAGAAAATACAGGACGTGACAAGTCGTCGCGGCCACATCCGACATGTGATGCCTCTCAAGGGCCCATCAACGACAACCTTGTCCGTGTTTGGGGACTTTCTATGCAAATTGCGGACAGAGAAAAATGCACCCTTAGGAATTTATTCGTTTCGAAGACACTCTGATGGAACTGCTGCATTGAAATTTCTGTGGGTGTTATGAAGCAAGAATTTGGTGGAGAAAAAAGATAAGCGAGACGAAAATGACATTATAAGCAACAATAGTTACGTGAGGTAAGAAGTTTTTTGCGATAAGAGTCAAGAGCAATGAGAGTGAATTGCATTAGTACAAATGAATATGAAATATCATAAATGGCTGCTCGTTCAATATTTTTCGCTTATTGTAACTATGCAAGGAACCTCGTATATTTGTAGTTTTGAATTCAACCATGTTAAACCACTGTGGTTCTTGAAGTGCATTAGAAATATTTAATTAATTCTAGTGTTATATTCTAATGTTTTTTTTAAAAGTTGAGTAAGATTACATTATTATATGAGTGAAATTTATGTAATATCTTGTTCAGTCAAAAATTACTCGGTACTTCCAGGGTTAAACTTATGAGTAATGCAGACACTCAGGAGTTAAAAAAAGCCCTCAAGAGAGAGTTATGCAGGCATTCAAGAGTCATGCAGACATTCAAGAGTTATGCAGGCATTCAAGAGTTATGTAGGTACTCAAGAGGTATGCATGTACTCAAGAGTTATCCAGGTACTCGAGAGTTATGCATGTACTCAAGAGTTATATGGTCATTCAAGAGTTATGCAGGTACTCGAGAGCTATGTAGTCATTCAAGAGTTATGCAGGTATTCAAGAGTTATGGAGACACTCACGATAATTTCAGTTGTTCTCTCCGTTCGTTGAAGTCATATTTTCTCCCAGTCTGCTTAAGAATTAGATTGATAACTCGCCTAGAAACAGGTAAAGTTATTTATATATCGACGGAATACTCATTTTTGTTATGAACAGGACAAGAATTCAGTTTATAGACCGTAATGAATATTCGTTTTATGGACTGGATAAACATTCATTTTAAGGAGGGATAAAGATTCAACTAATAGACAGTGATAAACATTTCTTTTATTGAAGAAATAAACATTCATTACAAAGACAAGATAAATAATTTGTATAGAAACAGTACTCATAACAACTTAATAAACGAAGAATAGTTCATTAGAAATGGTTAATTACTAATGGAAAATACTGAACTAATTCTCTACGTTAGAACTCAATGTGCATTGGCTGCAGAACTTTCTTTTTTTTAAAGGACTTTTCGCTAAGTGACAGTGACGACACACTACCACATGAGGAACACGTGTCTAGCACACAGATATAACATGCACTATAAGATAAGAATAAGGCCTCATGTGTGTGGAACAATTTCTCGTGGAATAATACCTAAAGTTTCATGTTTCTACATTTTCTTTCGACTTCTTTAAAGAGAGCAAGACAAAAAAGAGATTTTATTTTGAACCAGGTCTACAGTACATATAGATTGAATGTTCAATCCTTATAGCTAACATTTTAAGACAAGTGATGATGCTTAAAATGACTATTCTCATCCTCAGCGCTGAAAATTGAAGTAGAGGTTCGTAGGGGCACTTCGATGATCGTGGTGAAGGTCCAAAGCTTTAATAATTAATATTCCTTCTCTTGCCTGTGCTTGCTGCTTTATTTGCAGCATAATTTCACTAATTAAAAATTAAGTCACGAAAATAATGGAGTGCCTTTGGGTGATTTGTTAAAACAAGTTTAACATTTTTCTTTTTAACGCGTACCATCTCGTATATATTCACAGTTAGAGCAGCTGAAGAAAACAACGTAAATTTTACTATAATCATAGACATCAATGATATTGGAAAAATTCAGGGTGAAAATATTCAGTATGGCAATTTAGCTCTTGGAATAGTTCGTACAAACCCCGGACAGAAAAATCTGTTTATTGCATGAGCGGAAAAGCGACGGCCGGTAGCTGATATTCCTGTTGATTACGGATGCATGAGTCAATTTGTTCGCCTCAAGTTTATGCATTGTTTTACAAACCTAATACAGCGAATTATTTTGTAGCTTGACATCGGTATATTTATCGAGGACTGCTGGTTTAATACTGAAATAGGTCGTGAATTTTTTTTTCTGAATCATTTCTACTAATACGCATATTTTTGACTGCAGATGAGAAATACATGTATGTTTCAATGATCCACATGTGCATGAGTAATCTTTCATGCTTGGAGAAATATCTAGTGTAGTTTGAAATATGTCACAAAGACTTCGTAATTACTTTGTCCGCCTTAGCAACAGCGTCCACTCGTCATTTCTACAGCCGGGCAGTGGTAAAGCAATGTACGAAACACAGCATTATTCTCCGCTTTGAGCTAACCACTCGTCAAACTCACCTCTCTGTGAGAGGGAAAAACATAGATCAAAGGAGTCGTATCATGACGGGTTGGTTCAAAAAATACGCCATGCAAATGAAATTTCTTTTGCTAATAGCGTCAAGGTCGAGGAAGCCAACCAAGAAAAAGAAACACAACAATACTTTGATGCTGTGTACGGAGGCACAGCTGGGGAAAAACACTCGTGTGGGAAGAAATCTTCTTCGTCCCAGTAAAAAAATGAACTTTCTCGTATGAAAATACGTTGGTTGAACTAAAGTATTTATCTCAACATAGGAGGATTTTCTACCAAATGTTGAGTTTTTACGGACTATTTTTGCCCCTGGTTTCTGTGTTTTCAACGACTGCTGCTCAAGCACTTGGACATTGAGCACGACAGCATGAAAATTCAAGGACAGCATGAGTTAAGAATCAGGAAGCTTTCTCACGACTTTAAAAGGGCCTTTGAGGTTTTTATTAAAGAATAGGACATGAGATTTAGTAAAAATTTAGAATTAAAGTAAAAAATTTACCTGATGAGAAAAGTAATCTCTGATATCTGAATATTAATCGTGATGTTCATCATATTATTGGCGTTAACAACACATATATTCAAAAAGATGTCGTATATAGCCTCATGTCAGAAAATATTGAAAGTATTTGACTTAATAACGTAGTAAAACTTGAATGGATGAAATACTTCAATGTTATGATATGTTGAGTTGAATAGTTAATTTTGTTAACTTGATTTCTAAAATGCACGAAAATAAATGGACAAAAATAACTGCGAATACATAAAATTCCTAGGAATGTTCTTGTAGCGTGTTCATTTTTCACTCTTGTAATTTGAGATTGCTTAAAAAGTCCGTTCGAATTCAGGAAAATTCAAGGGTGACAGAAACCGAACGAACTTGGTATACTTAGCATACTAGACGGAATTGACCAGATGTTAACCTATTTCAGATAAAGTGATCTGTACTATGTAAGTGTTATAAGTATTGTGAGTACTGGGAGTCGCGTATTACTCATTGAATACTATTGTCCCTTCGTGATTATTGTGAATCGGGCATTACTCATTGAATGCTTTTGCATCCTTGTAGGTATTGAGAATAGTACAATACTTAGCGAATGCCACTGCATCCAAGGAGGCATTAAGAGTATTGTGAGTATTGTGATAACTGTGAGTAATATAAGCATTGTGAGTGGCATATTACTCCTTGGCATCCTCCGAGGGGAGCTAGAAAACATCTCTGACCAAGGCTTGAGGATGCAGGCTGTTGGAGAAAATTGTGTAACTGCAAATTTAGGCCATTTACAATAGATACAATTTTATTAACGTGATGAAGTACTCGAAATTGATTCCCTGAATCAATTTACTTTGATTAAATTTGCTGGCACGACCGCGTTTACTCAATTTGGCGTCATTTCAGTTCATAATTTTTGTCCCTGAATTCATATGACATCAGATGAAGCTAAGACCAAAAGTTGGAATACTTTTTCGGTTATGATTTACGGCTGAAGAATGGGATTCTGAATAAGGAATCCGAGTCATAATCGAAAACACACCACATTCAAAGTCAAGATACCATCCTAGCCGAAGTCAGAAATCCAACGCGTTCAAAGTCAGGAAGGCTAAGTCAGGAGTCTGTCAAACGTGGAGCAATAGAAACTGAGAAGCCAATTAAGTCACTCCGCTGCACGCATGAGCGTTTTCACTTTGTTGTCGAGTTCAAGATGTTTCCTGTAAGGGATATTCTATCAAATCAACGGAAATACAACAAAAATCCGAGGAACTCAAGTCTCTCCGAAGGGGAATTTAGGGGGTACGTATATCCAGCAAGTCCAGATTCTTCCGGAAATTCTTTCCTTGAATTTTAACCTGATAACACACTGTATTTGTTACAACTATTATCTAGTTTTATTTGGTGTACCTTTCTGTTTTACTATGCCATTGAACTATGCATGTTAATGTTTTGTTGAACAATTTTAATTCATTAATCCCCTCATAATCATTAAAAAGTTTAATGGAAAATTAGATGCAAAACATGTATAATTATACAATAGTGTGTTCATGAGCTCAATTTCCTTTTAAAAACTTAACTGATTTCTATATAAAAAGTACTTCGAATTCAGGTTCATACATAAGATCTCAAGTTTCATAAACCCGCACATGAATTTTCTTGGATTGACATGAACAAAAATGTAATTTAATTTAAAAAAATTTGCTTTTACTTTGAGATATTACATATACTCTCTGGAGTCCTTCAATACAGAGAGCATTGTCTGCGTGTGGTTCTACACGGGCTGTGAGGCTACGGTATGAACTGCAACTTGATGGAACCTTACTTTCTGAAGCAACTAATTAAATATTATAAAACCTAATACTACTGAACTAATGTAAATGGTTAAAACACTCAGTATTATAAGAATCAAATGAAACGTTTGTCAGATTCAGTTTTATATAACTAGTGTAAAATGTGATGAAAATAATAAAAATCGCAGAATTTTAGTGTCTAATAATATGCAATTATATATAATTACTTTCAGACTCATAGCTGTATTCCGTCACTAGAGCATAATTTTATTTAGATTTTATTTTATATAACTGTGAAAAATTAGGGTACACTAATGCTGCACTAACTGGTCGACTTGTAAGGATGTTCCTCATTACGTTGTTCATTCTTTTCACTTAGCATGTGAGAATCGGAGTTATTTCATTAAAACGAAACGTAATCTTGATTTTATCATGAGACTCTAGAAGCAGGAGCGTGAGTGATTTTAATGCTGTAAGGTTTCGGAACTTAAAATTTGGGAATCTATTATAAATTTCAGTGTTCCAAAATAAACCTCGTTGACTGCAAAGTTTTGATATTTCACAGGCGATCTTCCTCATTAATTGACACCGACCAACAATAACATTGAGGCTTTCTAAAGGAAACTAAATTATTCTCAGTATAACAACCTATATTTTAATTTGATTTATCATCAATGTATTCCATGTACATCGACATCAGACTCAAAAATTATGACTCGCTGTGAGCTATCTTCCATGTGTGAGCTGTAGGCCTCATCAATTATGACTCGTTGTAAGCTATCATCCATGTATGAGCTGTATGTAGAGCTCATCAATTATGACTCGTTGTAAGCTATCATCCATGTGTGAGCTGTAGGCCTCATCAATTATGACTCGTTGTAAGCTATCATCCATGTATGAGCTGTATGTAGAGCTCATCAATTATGACTCGTTGTAAGCTATCATCCATGTGTGAGCTGTAGAGCTCATCAATTATGACTCGTTGTAAGCTATCATCTATGTGTGAGCTGTAGAGCTCATCAATTATGACTCGTTGTAAGCTATCATCCATGTGTGAGCTGTAGAGCTCATCAATTATGACTCGTTGTAAGCTATCATCTATGTGTGAGCTGTAGAGCTCATCAATTATGACTCGTTGTAAGCTATCATCTATGTGTGAGCTGTAGCGCTCATCAATTATGACTCGTTGTAAGCTATCATCTATGTGTGAGCTGTAGGCCTCATCAATTATGACTCGTTGTAAGCTATCATCCATGTGTGAGCTGTAGAGCTCATCAATTATGACTCGTTGCAAGCTATCATCTATGTGTGAGCTGTAGAGCTCATCAATTATGACTCGTTGTAAGCTATCATCTATGTGTGAGCTGTAGAGCTCATCAATTATGACTCGTTGTAAGCTATCATCTATGTGTGAGCTGTAGGCCTCATCAATTATGACTCGCTATGAGCTATCTTCCATGTGTGAGCTGTAGGCCTCATCAATTGGGACTTGCTCTTCCACTGATAGTTGTGCTTGGTTTTAAGCTGCCACTCTCACGCAGTTATGCATCAGTGGTCGTAGTCTTAAGACTTGAGAAGAAATTAAATCAAGAAATGAGGAGAATTAGGAAATTCTGAACAAAAACTTGCTTTAGAGAAAGAAGTGTTAATAAATAATTTCTTATCAAACGAAATCACATTCTATTTCTTATCCCCGAATCCCGAGTAACTGAAAATTTGAATGAAAATATTTTGCTTGTTCGTGAAGATTTACGAATAAAAATGTTTATGGTCTGAAATTGGAAGTGAATTCACTTTTCTCACTAGTGGAGATTTTCAGTCGCATGATCACGTGAGATACATTCATAATGCATCAGTTTTATGTGACTGGACACCTTACTATACCTAAAACTTATTTTACGTAGGTTTTACTGCAGGGAAATCTATTTTCAAACGAAGCTTGGAATTCAATCTGGGTCAGAAAGCAAAAATATTCAAATTTAATTTTTTATTTTGTCTGGCACTGAAGATAATGAAGTAATCGTTGAAATTCTATACCTACTGAATTTGTGTTACACAAGTACTGTTATACTAAAATAATTTACAAATATTTTGTTTGCGTTTCAATTTTGAAGGTAGCTCTCAAGTGAGAACAAAAATTTTTATCTTCATGCCTGCCGTTCGTGAAGATTGTCATTGAACAAATAATATTTTTACTGATAACGACGGTATCCACTATTTCAATTAAAGAAATTTCATTTAATGAAAGTAACGGATTCGTTTCATTTTCTGGTCGAATAAGTTCCACATTAGTAGCCGGCCACAGCAGCCTCCTACAATACCACCACGTTCGTAGACCTGGCGGAGTACTTAGGCAATTTGAAGGACGGCGTTCATGTGTCGTCTTCACTGCAGCTGCACGGGCAGTTGTGAGAAAGTCTTTCAAGTTGTCCAATAAGTTTTACTGAAGTTTTTCTCAGGTCGTATCGTTGGGGTCATTTTTGGTGGATTTGTGGGAAAAAATTGCGAGAAAACGTGCACGAGATTGCAAAATAAATTATTTTTTTTGGTGGAGGGGGGATGTCGACGTAAAATGTTCTTGAAATCATTGACAATAAAAAATAGACTTAGGATATTAGTTATTATAATTAAGGGAGTTATTTTATAGCAGATATTTCTCATTTGCAGTGCATAAAATGTTTGGGTGTCTGACATCCTTGTCTCTAAATCGACTAAATGTTTTAACTGGCAAATGAGGCTGAACAAACGAAAACTGAAAAATTCTTCGATTAAAGTAAATTTTCTTTCTCCTCCGAAAATCGTTTAAAAATGGAAATCTAGTTCTGATGACACGATAGATTATAACCTTTCCGATCCTGTGGACAAAATATTATTTAGGATTTATATATGTTTAGCTTACAGTCAGAACTGAACGCATCATACAGAGCAGTGCCTTTTACCCTTTAGTTAAATATTTAGTTATGTATCCCAGCAGCCCAACCATGCTTAATAATTAACGTGTTCGATGCTAAAAATATTTTCTCGATGGTCCTCGTTGTCTATTTCCTGATTACTGACCCCATAAGCTCAGGAACACAATAATTATTGCAATTCTACGCTTTAGTTCAACAACATCAATGTCCTTCTTAGAACATTTCGTTTCGTTACCCCAAATGAACGCCAAATGCGGCAACTAATTTCATCTTTTCATGAAGAGAAAGTACAGTGTTTTGATTTGGTTCATCTTGTTTTAAAATGATTCAATGGTGTCAATCATTGAACTTTTTTTGAATTTCAATGTATTTCAAGATTTAGAAAAAAAGTGTTACCGCCGCGTACTCGTACAAATAAATGACGTGTGAATTTAAGCGAACAACCTAAGGCAGATTTTTAAGGCTATGAACTTTAAGTTTTCCATCATCATTGCACATGAACACTATTTCCTTCCATTAAAACCAATAAACTAAAGCTGTGCATGACATTTGATTAAGATACAAAGTTTTTGTTGGGCTTTTCCTAACTGATTTTCACTGAGCCAAGCTGCGGCTTTGCAGTACTTTCATCTGACCAAGAGATCTAAGTTCAATTTACTTGGGCTACATATCATCTCTGGCTGGATTGAAAGAGTTCTTCTAGGTCAGAGCCGCAGTGCAGCAGACTCGGCTTCCTTAATAATTAAATTAGTTCCCTAGCGCTGCGCTCGGACACACACTCACTCAAGTGATGTTCCGTGTGATGTAGTGTATGATGTACTATCTGATGTATTGTACATATACTGTAAGATACACTGTATACATATTGTCTGACATACGCAACGACGATTGAACCTTATGACTGTAATTTACTATACTAAACGTTATACATAAGGTACGATACACTTCAATATAAACTACATATACTTCAATGATCTCTCTCATTGTTTTGGAATGCATGAAAATCATGACAAATATCGTCCTAGAGAACATTTTATCTCATAGGGCAGTCTAACAGTGCCCTCGACTGATGCATATGTTATTCTCATATGTGAGTTAATTTGGTGATCGTTTATTTAACGAACAATTGATGTTACTTTTTATTGCATGATTATTGGCATTAAAGTGTTGAATTTTCTCTTATCAAACCTGTTCACAGAGTATATAATTTTAAAAACAAAATATTCTTAAACTCAAATAAATTGTGTTTCAAATTATAGGTCTGCTGCTACAGCTTTCTCGGACAGCAAATATTTACAGACGCACCAACTAAAAGTAGAAGTCGGCGTTCGAACATGCATACACATATATAAACTTTTCTTGGTTTCATGGTCAATTATTGTTCGTGAACCACCAAGAAGATTACTTGTGTTTGCCATTAAGGTACTAAACCTCCGACTTCATTGCCAAACACTGTTCATGAACGACCAAAAAATTTGGTGATGTTGGACATTAAGGTACTAAATCCACCAACATCATTGTCAAACACTGTTCATGAACGACCAAAAAATTTGGTGATGTTGGACATTAAGGTACTAAATCCACCAACATCATTGTCTAACACAGTTCATGAACGACCAAAAAGCTTGGTGATGTTGGACATTGAGGTACGAAATACACCAACTTCATTGTCAAACACTGTTCATGAAAGACCAAAAGACATGGTGATGTTGGACATTGAGGTACTAAATCCACCAACATCATTGTCAAGCACTATTCATGAACGACCAAAAATCTTGGTGGTGTTGGACGTTGAGGTACTAAATCCACCAACATCATTGTCAAGCACTATTCATGAACGACCAAAAATCTTGGTGGTGTTGGACGTTGAGGTACTAAATCCACCATCATCATTGTCAAGCACTATTCATGAACGACCAAAAATCTTGGTGGTGTTGGACGTTGAGGTACTAAATCCACCAACATCATTGTCAAGCACTATTCATGAACGACCAAAAATCTTGGTGGTGTTGGACGTTGAGGTACTAAATCCACCAACATCATTGTCAAGCACTATTCATGAACGACCAAAAATCTTGGTGGTGTTGGACGTTGAGGTATCTGCGGCCTGCAACCAATTTTGCCTCTCTCTAAACAGGATAAAAATCTCGCTCCTGGGGCTCCAGCAGTAATGAGCCCACTCTCATGCACGCCGGGGCCCGGCAATCAACTCCGTGGTCAGAAAAGTTACTGAAGTCAACCCTTAAAATTGAACTAATTTCGCCTAGGACCTTCACTTTCTTGTGTTACTGCAGCTTCGTCTCAGCGAGTCAGCCCGATGATGAGCGTCCCGAAGCGATGCTCAATAATGCAGTAAATTCGTGTCATTGCCCTCTAACACTTGTAAGAGAATTGTACAATTCCTGAAGAATTATTGCAGAAAGAGTTCGTTCTTTTTTTGTGCTGCAAAAGGGTAAAACGAGGTGTACCTAAAAGGACATCCGGTTGATGATGGTAAACTAAGGTGATTTGCGATACAAAGTGACAAATTGAGGCAATTTGTGATAAAAGACGGTACACCAAGGCAGGTTATGATATAAGACGGGGAACTATGACGGTATTTTTTCATACATAAATCACAAGTAACAATCGAGGGCTATTGTAATAGCCATAGTCTTGAATTTGCTGCGGTTGCAACTAATCTAATAAACATTATTTAAAGGCCAACAATTGTTGCGTACAAAATATATTACATTTTTTCTATACATTCACGTCACAAAGAAAATTGGGAAGTTATTCACGAAAAGTAGAGCAACGCAAGTTTAATTAATTCAGTTTTCCTTGCCATCCTCGTTAAAGTCTTTGTTTACGACTCCAACAACCTGGCTAACATAAAAGGAAAATCCGATATATGTTAAAATTTCTTCACGGAAATTGGTAAAGGGTTTAATTAAAAGCATCAAAGTTATTCACTTAAAAGCTATTGAGTTCGTCAGTACGTAAAATTAGCGTGAAAAATTATCACGCCAGCCTAAATTGAAAGTAAAAATGGTGGCCCCCTTTATTTTGGCACTTAAATAGGTGTGGAACCTTAACATACTAAGAAAGGAGGTAACTCTTTCAAATAATGTTTATAAGATTAGTTGTATAATCCTGAAGCTTGTCTTTTTGTGTTTTGAAACAAATTGAAAATTTTCATCAGCTCTAAATTCATGGGCATAAACAGAGAAGAATTTCGTACAGTCAAAACAGCAGAAACTTCTACTGAGTTAGTGTATATTTTGTAGTTAAGATGGATGTTATTTCCCATAACACCGAGTAAATCTTCACAAAAAAGGCTTTGGCGCAGTCAAGTCTTCCAGTCAAAACCTGGGCTCCAGCGCACGTAAAATCAAGCATTTTTTTGCAACTAGAATATCGTCTTGACGATCATATCCTTGACCAGCGAAAGTAATATATGTGCAAATTTCGTGCCATAGATGCCATAGATGCCATAGATAGAAAGTTGTTTATTTGTGCAAGTGTCGTAATGCATGGAATAAAACAACTTTCTACTCGCTGCCCATTAACTGGAAAGTTACTTACCTTGTCCACTTTAATATGATAAAGTGTCCCGCTCGTTGAGCTACGTTATTGCTTTCTGGTGTGAGAAATTAATAATTAAGGAAAATTTTTAGGCGGAAGTTTCTCCATTGCTTCCAACAATTAGGCTTCCAGTAATGAAACATCTGTAGGTCGCCGAGTATCTTTTTAATGCTTATTTATGTCAGCGATAATCTCTTCTGCACCTCAAAGCTGACGTTTAGAGAACAAAAAAAGAACTGTCATTACTTTGGATAACAAACGGAGATGACGAGACTCGCTAAGCCAGTGAAGTCCGTAGTCAATATAAAACTTTGAAAATAATTCGAGAAGCCTGAGATAAAGAATAGAGAATATTATCTCAGGCGTGTTTCTTCTTGAACTGCTGGGACATGCTAGAGAACCTAGTGATAGATTTTGTATAAAATGACGATCATCAAAGTCAAGCAAATAATTTTTTCTACTTACGGAAAAACTGGTTTCGCTTGAAGTTGATGGAAGTTTCATCAGGGCAATGGAATGTAGATCTGAAGCAGGGGGCGTAACAAAAGATATTGTCTGAACAAATATTGAGCCGTCAGTGCTAGGATATCACTGGCTGAGAGGTATTCCTATATTTAAAGTTAACATTTGTTTTTTTTATAAATCATAGGAAATTGAAATATTACTATAATATTGAACTGTATGATGATATTTTTGTGCATAAATTTCTTTCGTTTATATGAAGTACATCGCTCACCTCTATGTTGCAGTGCAGATCAAATACAAATTTTACATAATTTGCCATTTAATTCTTTCAAGACCCAACTTGCATCACGAAGCATGAATGGATTTTGCTGCACAAAACAAAAAGAAAAACCGTATTAGATCTGACTGGTCCGATACAGCAACAAAATATCAAAGTGGGTAAGTCGCTAACAATGGATTGGATTACAGGTAGCGGGCTTCCCTCGAAGAAGATCACTCGTTTTGTTTTTATTGGGGGCAATTCAGGAGGACCTAACCCTTCAGTGGGTGGAGTATTTAACTTCTTCATCCTCTCGCTCAAAAAGTGATGCTTCTGCGTTGCTTCATTTCGTGCTCGACGAATACAATAGATAGAATTTTGCACTCATAAGTGAGTGTATTTCTTAGGTGTGCTTGGGTGTTTTGTAGACCTCTCTTTAAAACAATTATAAATCCAAACGTCGGGAATAAGAAATTTTCTTTTTACAATTAAAGTTGATTTTATAACTGAATATATTCATTAGAACATCAAATTCTATGATTCTTTTTATTTATAATTTGTCACTCGTTGCAAAACTATTATAGTTTCCCAAGGCAAAAAAATGGTTTATCTTGTAATAGCCTACTGATGCTTGTTTTTATTAAAGAATCTTCGTATCATGGATGCAAAATTATCGATCGCTCTCACAACTTCATTGCGTCGATTTTGCTTGCAAAAGTTAAGTAGTGGTACGAATATAAATGATATACATTTCCAAAGCCATTATTAACAAAACTAGCCAGTTCACGTGGAAATTCCAAGATTTCGGTTTGACTAATTTGAAATTATTAAAAAGATAAATGCATTAAAGATTTGCGGCGAATTATTGTGTTTTAAATGAATAATTTTCATTAATTTATAAGGACATTCATCCTGCATCCTATCCACCGATAACATGACCCAGATAGTACCCGTTGAAATTCCTTGAATTAAAAGTGACAAAATTAAGGATCTATGAAATAAATACATTTTTCAGTTTTATCCGTGGTACCATCAGAATCTGAATATTTTCCATGAATGTATACAGAACTTACATTCTGCATCTTCTCTACCGATAACATAGCCGTGTATGAGAAGAAAACTAATTACGGAGAGAATTGAGTATTTTATAGTGATCAGGCGCCTTTGGTATCCACAATACAATGCTGATGCCACATGCATGCCCTTTTGATTTCAGTTCAATAATTTTTCTTCAGTAATTGATAGGAAGTAATGGGATGGACATACACAGATACAGAGAGAGAGAGATGGAGATACACTGCCTGTTATATATGTAGATTATTACATAAATTCTATTATTGTAATAGTAGACCCGCAATTGTAAAAATTCCTGTGCTTTTTAATGAATTTCGCTCTTTCATTTGTCAGTGAAAGCAGCCTTTTCTTATTAGTTTCCACATCGAAGGAAAAGAAAGCGAATGACGAAAAAAATTACGTATTTTATAGTAATGCTGTGTCTTTACTATAAAACAACAGCGTCCACAATACAATGCATAAAATACTTTTACACCCGCTCCATTGAGAACTAATTATTTAGCCTAAGATAAACGCTTTATTTCAGCTCCTTGGTGATCTCCTCTAAACTCATTCAGATGTGAGGGGATAGGAAATATATTCATCTATAAAATAACAAACAATTGCCTTTATTAGATAATATAGACAGTATTTGGAGGCGTGTGTGTGACAGAGTGGAGGTACTCATAAAACTTGTTTCATGAACGTAAGAAATTAGGTTTTAGGTCCACGAGACAAATCTACATATCTTTGTTTTACTCTTGGTTGGGTTTCAATTTGACTTTTGTTGTACTTTACGATGGTTCTTTTCATCTTCCCCATCATAACATTCGAGTACATTTCCAATGTCCATATTCCTTGACCAATAACACTAGCATTAGACTTACAAACGTTATTTTTGATTACTAAGACAACCATCAGATTCTAAACCGTACTCCTTGACCAATAACATTACCATTAGACTTTCAAACCGTCTTCGTGACCAATAACACAACCATTAGAAGACGTTCAAACCGTTTTCTTGAGCAATAACACTACCATTAGACTTACAAACGTTATTTTTGATTACTAAGACAACCATCAGATTCTAAACCGTATTCCTTGACCAATAACATTACCATCAGACTTTCAAACCGTTTTATTGACCAATAACACAACCATTAGACTTTCAAAACGTCTTCTTGACCAATAACACAACCATTAGAAGACGTTCAAACCGTTTTCTTGAGCAATAACACTACCATTAGACTTTCAAACCGTCTTCTTGACCAATAACACAACCATTAGACTTTCAAACCGTTTTCTTGACCAATAACACAACCATTATACGTTCAAACCGTTTTCTTGAGCAATAACACAACCATTAGACTTTTAAACCGTTTTCTGGACCAATAACACAACCATTAGACTTTTAAACCGTTTTCTGGACCAATAACACAACCAATAGACTTTCAAACCGTCTTCTTGACCAATAACACAACCAATAGACTTTCAAACCGTCTTCTTGACCAATAACACAACCAATAGACTTTCAAACCGTCTTCTTGACCAATAACACAACCATTACACTTTCAAACCGTTTTTTTGACCAATAACACAACCATTAGACTTGCAATACGCTCAATGCATCAGTCCCGCCACTGTACATCAGAGTAGCGTTCTGAGCATGTCCTCCATGCTCTCAGCACTCAACAGCACTCAGCTGCTGCAACTGTACAAGCACTCAGCTGGTGCAACTGTGACAGCTCTCAGCCCTCAACAGCACTCAGCTGCTGCAACTGTACAAGCACTCAGCTGCTGCAACTGTACAAGCACTCAGCTGCTGCAACTGTACAAGCACTCAGCTGCTGCAACTGTACAAGCACTCAGCTGCTGCAACTGTGACAGCACTCAGCTGCTGCAACTGTACAAGCACTCAGCTGGTGCAACTGTACAAGCACTCGGCTGCTGCAACTGTAACTTTGGTGTCCAGGTCTTAAAACGCTAAGGACAGCACAGCACGGTCTTCTTATCATTGCACCAGCTCATTATATTTGATCAAAGGAGCATCTTGTCACTAATGAATGTCATCGGTGTTCAGTACCACCGATGTTCAATGAACTCCACTGATATTCATTGAATGCCATCGGTGTTCGCTAAATGGAACCGAGTTTCATTGGGCTCCTATGGTATTTACTAAGCGCCACCAATATTGCATGATTTATTTACTATTATTATTAAATTCCGAGTTTAACCACCGCAGCCACAACAAAAGCGATGTCAGTAGTGATTATTCAATGAATACCACTGATGTTCACTCAGTACCACCTATGTTCACTTAATGCCACCGATGTTCACTGAATACCCCCGATGTTCACTGAATGCCACCGATGTTCACTGAATGCCACCGATGTTCACTGAACACCACCGATGTTCACTGAATGCCACCGATGTTCACTGAATGCCACCGATGTTCACTGAACACCACCGATGTTCACTGAATGCCACTGATGTTCACTGAATGCCACCGATGTTCACTGAATACCCCCGATGTTCACTGAATGCCACCGATGTTCACTGAATGCCACCGATGTTCACTGAATGCCACCGATGTTCACTGAATGCCACCGATGTTCAGTAACTGTTACCGGAGCTTTATAAGAGGCAAGGCAGGCCGATGTCATGCAATTAGCAGGCCGGTCACGATTACTGAAGTGATGACCAGCCGTGTCCTGTAATGCTATTCGTACCGAGAACATTCCTGCTAACTTTTTCGAATTATAGAGGAGCTCTGCCATTGACGTGCTTAGATTTAGTGAATAACAATTTAAAAAAAAATGTTTATGTGCAGGTCTCGAAACTGTACGGAACTGATCTCATGGTTCAGAGTAGATAGTGAGTGATGCGTTCACTAATGTTTCATAATTTTAAAATATTTATGGCAATATTGGGAGGTTGTGCTTGCTTGTCATAGCTTAGTCCACTCGTCAGCTCACAATTTACTGAGTGGTACGTTTTACATAACATTTGCTTGAATTTTCCAGCAAATTCAACAAGTGAAATCAAAATTATTGAGCTGGATTCTTCACAAAGATTTGTTCCTAAGAGGCCCGGTTTCGGCAATAAGAAAACAATTTATTTGTTTGATCGACCATTACTCCATTGATAGAGAGTGCAGTCCCCATCTTGCAATACATAAGTAAAAACCTATTCTTATATTTCGTATCTGAAATCCATTTACCGGGTTACGAGCTCAAAATTTCCACTTTCAAGTGTATTGTTTTGTGAAAATATTTTGCCCAGCGCAATTTTTGCAGCTCTCACCTAACGAACACTGTCGTGCCAAGGAGCCTTTTGGCTGGGAATTATAATACAATTTGACAAACTCCAGCTTTGAAACTCAAAGCTCCTCTGAAATTGACGAATAAACTGCGCAATTCTTTTCCAGACTTCAGCACTTGGGGTAAATAATACAGTGGAATTTACTACGCAATTTATTATGCATCAAAATATTCACTATTACAGTTTACGAAGCAAGAAATGCCTTTGAAATATTCAAATGCCAAATTGCAAAGGCTGCTGCATGAACTTTCTCAATGCAATATACACTTATTTTTCTGATTTATTTTGTGTGTTTTGCTGCATTCTTTTGATATCACGTCTCTGAGTACTGACATGTTAGCTCTGGTAGACATCGTCTCTGAGTATTGATAAGTATACTCTGGTAGACATCGTCTCCGAGTACTGACATGTAAGTTCTGGTAGACATCGTCTCCGAGTATTGACATGTAAGCTCTGGTAGACATCGTCTCCGAGTATTGACATGTAAGCTCTGGTAGACATCGTCTCCGAGTATTGACATGTAAGTTCTGGTAGACATCGTCTCCGAGTATTGGCATGGTAGCTGTGGTAGACATCGTCTCCGAATATTGGCATGGTAGCTGTGGTAGACATCGTCTCCGAGTATTGACATGTAAGTTCTGGTAGACATCGTCTCCGAGTATTGGCATGGTAGCTGTGGTAGACATCGTCTCCGAATATTGGCATGGTAGCTGTGGTAGACATCGTCTCCGAGTATTGGCATGGTAGCTGAGGTAGACATAGTTTTAGGTCCAACTTGTTCAACAAGGACATTTCCAACTTCACATCATATATAAATTTTAAATTTTACTGAAACTTCGTACGAAAATAATGAAAATCCTTGACTTGTGACTTCTGATAACAGGTTGAGTTAGCAATCAGATCTCCGCAAGTTACCGTCTGTAGTCAACTGTAACTTCTTATTTAGCTGCGTGTAGTGTGGCTTAATAAGAGCTCATTACGCTGATGGTTTTGACCTCGTGAGAGACGCAGATCGACTCTTCGATTATTGTGCCTTGGATGAATTGAGGGTTGTGGGAGCAGAGCATACATGTATGTTGAGGGATTCTTTCAGTTAATTGTATTATACTAGTACTAGAGTAACCGGACATGGGTTAGTTTCCTACACCTAATTGTACTATTGTTATGCAAATCGTAAATGTTTTTCTGTTTGCTATTTAGTAGGACTAATATTATGAAACTCACTCCCGTTTTTTGTATACTGTTATTGTGGAACAATTCAACGGCTGAAGTGCTATTTGTTTTGTTGATCCAGTTTGAGTCAAAAAATTTAACTGTAATCATGGAGTGATCAAAGCCCCTAAAATTTTCCGCTAAAATCCAGAAAATCGGTTTTGATCGGAAATTATAGGTATTATTGTACTTTAAATGTTTTTACAAATTAATAATCATAAACTAATTATTAATATCGCACTGTAAAATCATGTAAACGTTAATGGTAAACACTTAATGTATGAAAAATTTTGTGGGATGATTTACAATAATAGCAAATTTTTCATACATGTAATAAATTCATACTATTTATTTCTGCGACATTTATTCGTGATGTGGGATCGTTCATGTGCAGTTTTTCAACGAAAATATTTGAGGTTATGGTTATGAAGTTGGGATTCTGGTGAGAAGCTTTAGACGCCTTGTGCATAATCTGGCATAGCTGACGACATAATCTGGCATAGCTGACGACGTAATCTGGCATAGCTGACGATATAATCTGGCATAGCTGACGACGTAATCTGGCATAGCTGACGACGTAATCTGGCATAGCTGACGATATAATCTGTCATAGCTGACGACGTAATCTGGCATAGCTGACGACGTAATCTGGCATAGCTGACGATATAATCTGGCATAGCTGACGATATAATCTGTCATAGCTGACGACGTAATCTGTCATAGCTGACGACGTAATCTGACATAGCTGACGACATAATCTGGCATAGCTAACGATCATAATCTAGCATAGCTGACGACATAATCTCTCATAAATGACACACAGATAAACTGTTTTAATAGATAATGTGCATGAAAAATTATGCGTGATGGTTTATCATGTCTCATGTAAATAAATTTATTTTCGTAGTTGAGTCCAAATACGTTCATAATTCCCCCAAAATGAATACAAAAATTAAATTTCAATTCCAATAAATGATTTCAGTCATCGAATTTTTATATTATAGATCCTTTTGTTACAGAAGCTACGTTCTCTTACAATAGGCTGTCGAAATAAAAATTGTATTGAATTCATTTCAGTAATGTTCCCAGAGTCAGCAAGCCTCTTCTGTTGACTATAGCAAAAACTTTTACGGCTTCTTCAAACTCGTTCGGATGAATCGATTTCTGAACGTTTCTTGTGCTTGAGGTAGCTATCTTTTACTTGGTTTACTGGACAACATTGTGTTTTCCCCTTACCTGATAGGCGGTACACATATCTCATACGTTTCTCAGTCTGCCTTTATTAATTACTCATCAAATGTGAGGTTGTCAAGCTTACGAAAAAATTGAAATATTTATCTCCTATTATTTTTGATTCACAACATGCGGTTGTGCTCGGTGCAACGTTAAAAATTCGCTGCCACGTTTACAACTTTTTTATGATCTAAAAGACATATACCCTACCATTAACGGAAACAAGGATGCATTAATTCATCTAAGAACAAAAAAAGTAACTATCAGACGGCGATGAAGAAATGCTTGTCAGTCAGCGTTTGCATTCAAAGCGTTTAAAAAGTTCATTTTAAAATAGAGGCCGCGTGTGCACACATCTTTCTAATTTCTCCACAGAAGTATTGCTTTATTAACCAACCTAAAGTGCTGACGCTGATCAACGGTTCATTTTAATTTTAATATGACCTAAAAGGAACCCATTCAACAGTGACACATTTATATAGAAATTAAAAATCGTTACTATACCAAGCTTCGAAAAAAATACTCGAGTTCTGCAATTCTTCTTGATGTCTTCGCATGGCATGGTTGAACAACATTTTTTTGTGATTCGACAATAGCGCATGAATATCCATTGTAAGTTACAAACCCTAGCTAAGCCTCCCTCTTCGTCTTATAATAACCATGTTATTTGTGCTTTCCATACAAGTACAAATCTGATAATTCAAATTCTGGAAAAATATGAAAGTTGATGTAAGAGCCTCTGATGTTTCTGCTATGCGCTGTTGAGTTCCATGTTGTGAATCCAGTCGCTTATATTCTAAGCATACATGTTAAACACAAATGTACTGCTATATTTTTTTAATAGAGACCTTGATTCTGGGACAAAGCGATCAAATAAAAGCTGATCAGATTGATAAAGATAAGCCTTTAAAAAGTTGTTGACTTTTAGCTTCCATTATGTAATATACAGCGTGATTCTCAACTTAAATCACTGATAAAACACCTTCTTTGATAATTCTTTCTATAGCGTACATTGAAAACTTTTTCATTGTTATTAGAGTAGCGCAATTTTTTCATTGCGATTTTATTTTTTGTACAAAATACACATTTATTGATTGTTTTTTTGCATAAGATTACATGATTAGTATGTGTGTACTTACATTCGTGCAGAAAATGAAATAACGATCCAATCCTGTACCACGCAAGTCAGTGCTGATGCTTGTTTCCATTAGGTGAGCTAAAAGAGTGAGCAGGAAGCTATTTGTGTTTTGAAACTCTTCGTAAAACAACTAAATCTGTTCTTGTACTTGAAACTCCTAAAAATTGCACTCCTGCAAACACAAATAGGTTAGGAAAGTTGGGAGTGAAGTAGAAGTGAAGATTTGAAGTAAAAAGGAGCATAAATTAATATAAAATTATGTTATATTTCCGATTTCTTCTTCAAATTTTACTGCCTGCGTGCACTTCTTTCCTGTTGATTTTATGTTGAGTCCTGTGTTTGAATAGAATTAGCCTAACTACAAGGTTAACTTAATTCGACTCCCGCATCTTTCAAAATAAGCAAGCGTGTCGTAGCGCAGCATGGATGTTCATCACTTTGTGTCCAGCCAAAAACACACCAGACTTGAAATGCTAAACGATTACTATAAATGAAAAATCAATCTTTGGTTTATTTTATTGTAATTATAATATTTTATCGTCATTATTAGTATAAATGATGAATTTGTTATAAATAAATAATTCATTTCCGTTCATAACTCGGACAAATTTTTATTGCAATCTGATATTTTCTCTCCATTGAGCTGAGGAGTACTTGGCAATTAAGGAATGGCCGAAGCATAACAAACTGTTGTTAGATCAATAGAATTATAATACTGGTAATCATTTTGAAAACTGTGATGACGTTATTACAGAGGGTTTTGATGCTGTCGGTTTTCCTGGGTACGCACTGTCTGTTCGTACGCCAATGTCGGTTGCTTCTTGTTCTTGTTACTGAGGAGGGATTCTCGTCCCAAGAAACAGACAACAGATGGTACCAGTACAGTGATTGTTTCCCTAAAGCAGGTAGTGAAACTCGTCTCATTCGTGGTATAAAGTGTATCAGATGGATTTTAACATACAAATTTCGGTAACAAAATCGGGAGAACTCTAAGAAGATATTTGCCGTGGATTAAGGAGAACTATGAACGCACTAGGGTGAACCTGACGGAGCTGCGACTTCCTATCGACTGAAGAATATTGATGAATTACTCGCGAAGTGCGACTACCCGGCCTCAATCTTCGTTGTCCGATGCGTCTTTAGGTATTTGAATCAAAAATATTTGTGAAATATTAGGGTCAGATATCGTACTATTAGTTCAGTGAAAACTTTAGAGTCAGACATAATACGATTTATAAATTTGGAGTCAGTTCATGCTCCGAAACAATGCGATGTCTGACAGAATGCTGACAATACTTTACTTGTTTCAATTCTTTACTGCGCATTTTTAGCCTGTTATTAATACAGGGTTGTAAGATCTTCATTTTCATTTCAATCTGACCTAAAAGGAAGCTATTCAACAGTGAGGAATCTCTGTAGAATACAAATTCGTTACACAACGACCACCGAAAAAATCCAAGCTTTTACATTGTTTGAGGTCCTGGATTCAAGTTACGATCAGAACAATGGTTTAACTTCGATTTGGAACTCCGTTTCAACTTTGCTAGTAACTTTGTTCAACTTGCATGAAGCAGCTTAACTTGGAAGTCACGGTGCCTCCTAATTCCTAGGGATGGTTGTTCACTATTTCTTGCACCGTGCTCGAAGCAGTGTAGAGTGAAATTATTCACTGTGCTTCCAGCCGGTCACATGCGTATACTGCACAGGTATACATCGCCTGAATCCATCGTTTCTCAGTTGATTCAGGAAAATTAGCGATTAGTTGAACGCTCTTACTCTAGATGGTATGGGACTTGGGTATCAACCCAAGAATGGGCCAAAAAACTCGTTTCTATTACTTTATTCTATTTTATTCTATTTTATTCTGTTCAGTGGATTATGCTTCCTATTTCTCTCCCCCTACCTCTGTACTCTGTTAATTTGCACAAAAAAATATATCATACTACGTGGTGTTAGCGGAAAACGTGCTGTGTCCGAGGCTCGTGAGCCGGTTGTAGTCTTCCCTTTAAGTTTATTGTCATCGTAGTCAGTTGAAGTTACAGATTGCGGCAAAATGACTTACTTTTTTCATAGGAAGCTCCTTTAAAAAAAGGAAGTTAAGTTACCTCACCCTGTACTAAGTTTAGCTTGTCTTGGTCTGATCAAACACGTATGCCTATATTCGTACGCTACAAGTAAAAGATCGCATTGAAATAAGAGTCGATCTCACCAACGAAGTAATATTCCTACAGTTTCTAGAAATAGTTATTTACCTAAGTTATTTTTGCTGACCTGTTTACGTAAATTTAAATGCGTGTCTCAAGTTCATGTAAGAAACACTATTCCCATGCACGCAGCAGATCCATTTAATGAATAAACCAAAAACGTTGAACAAAATTTTCTTAATATTTCTCTGTCTTTTAACTCTGCTCCGGGAAATTCAAATGATCAAATCTCATTACAGATCAGGATTCAGGCTCAATTACTGCAAAATGAATTATCTTGAAATGTTTAAAGAAAAGCATTTTCCGACTTGAGAAGTCTACGATGGATATTTATCCCACGGTTGTAAAGCCAAGTAAATAAAAATCAAGCAAATTGATGTAAAAATTAGGACTGAATAAAATTCCAATATATTTTCGTATTAGGAGAAATGAATACATTACAAATACTAACGTGATTTTAGAAAAAGTTTCAGATCACAAATGAAGTAAATTAAACTCGTGCTTTTCGATGCTAGTGTCTAATGCTTCTAGTGCTGGCTGAATGATATCATACCCCTAGCACAGACTGTTACCTCATTAGGAGATCAAAGAATTTTTTAAATATAAATGTGGGTTGAGGTTTACTTTCCGTACGTTTACCTCTACAGCCTCTCACTTCAGGCAAACCTTAACTTCTTGTCCAGTGTTTAGATCAAGTTTATTTCTATTCATATTTATTCACGAAATAATGACCAACATAACAGGAAAATATATTATAAATACTTAAGAGAGAGTTTCAGTGGCATATTTTCTTTGCTACGTCTCAAATACTGTCAGGTGTTATTGAGTTATTAAACAAAATAGTGTCATATTCATTCTGCAAAGCACGGTGGAACAATCAATTGCTGGCGACAAAATCGGAATTTCCTCCTCGATTATGGAAACTAATTTGAACATATTCCAGTTTATGACTTGATTTCAATTATGCCTTGGTCTTATTTATTAAACTTGTGAGTAAAATATCTCACTACATAATTAGTGAACTACGCTGATTTTCGTGTGTGTGAGATAGCTTATAATAACAGTCTTATCTTATTCTTTAAAAGTACAAAATGAACTTTTAGTTTAGGGCAAACTATTTCATTCTCTATTTGAATTCCACGATTGTTGTTTTTCCTTAACATTAAAATGCTGAATAATTACCTCATACATTTAACTTGTACATTCTCTTTAGATCACATGCAACTGATTTTATAGAATTACAATTAGCAGAGTAAAAAACATTAAAGCTTAACTGATATAACTTGCAGGTGAAACTATACATTCAACTTTAAAATAACGGTGCTGATATTCACATTAAAGGATGAGGATATAATATTATTTATCTTTTTCGATGATCACTTAGCTTTCCTGATGAAATTTAGCTTTCAATCATCTGGTATTATTTTGCCTTCTGTTTTATCTTATTTAGTTTTCTTTAATATGGCATGTTTTATTCCTTTCGACCATCATAATTAGATTTTTTTCTAACGCTATATCATTGTATCTTCTATAATACATTACATGATATTGGCTTTCCTTTCATCACATCATGTAGTATATTAAAATTTCACGTCATGTACGTTTTTAAAAATTCGCGTCAAGCAGCCTTCTTTTGATATAACGCAGCAGTTTTTCACTTGATTTCTTCAAAAATTTTCATCATTTATGCTTTTAGGACACTTGAACTGCAATTTACTGTATTTTGGAGACTGTCAGGGGCGAGCATCAAAATAAAAGCAAGAAATTCAGTGCGACAATACTTTCTGGAAGGATTCTCATTTCTTTAAAAGATGTAATTTAAGATACCAAGCTTATGAGCCCTGAAGAAAAATGAATTTCGAATTTAAATGAAATATTATGATTATGAAAAATATTTGGAATAAGATAAGAAATAACATGACACAGTGTTCAGTACCACCGATGTTCAATGAACTCCACTGATATTCATTGAATGCCATCGGTGTTCACTAAATGGAGCCGAGTTTCATTGGGCTCCTATGGTATTTACTAAGCGCTACCAATATTGCATGATTTATTCATATTCATTTGGATTTTTCATTTTCATTTGACATGGGTTAGTTTCCTACACCTAATTGTACTATTGTTATGCAAATCGTAAATGTTTTACTGTTTGCTATTTAGTAGTAGTAATATTATGAAACTCACTCCCGTTTTTTGTATACTGTTATTGTGGAACAATTCAACAGCTGAAGTGCTGTTTGTTTTGTTGATCCAGTTTGAGTCAAAAATTTAACTGTAATCATGGAGTGATCAAAGCCCCTAAAATTTTCCGCTAAAATCCAGAAAATCGGTTTTTATCGGAAATTACATGTATTATTGTGCTTTAAATCTTTTTAAAACTTAATAATCAAATATCAATTATTAATATTACACTCTAAAATCAGGTATACGTTTCACGCAGGTCTAAAATACTGCACTCGTTGCACTTAATGTATGAAAAATTTTGTGGGATGATTTACAATAATACCAAATTTTTCATATATGTGACAAATTCATACTATTTATTTCTGTGTCATTTATTCGTGATGTGGGATCGTTGATGTGCAGTTTTTCAACGAAAATATTTGAGGTTATGGTTATGAAGTTGAGATTCTGGTGAGAAGCTTTAGACGCCTTGTGCATAATCTGGCATAGCTGACGATATAATCTGGCATAGCTGACGACATAATCTGGCATAGCTGACGACATAATCTGGCATAGCTGACGACATAATCTGGCATAGCTGACGACGTAATCTGGCATAGCTGACGATATAATCTGGCATAGCTGATGATATAATCTGGCATAGCTGACGATATAATCTGGCAT
>VCRD01001488.1:10681-24962 GCA_006783055.1 Trinorchestia longiramus | reverse complement strand
GTCTGCCTTTATTAATTACTCATCAAATGTGAGGTTGTCAAGCTTACGAAAAAATTGAAATATTTATCTCCTATTATTTTTGATTCACAACATGCGGTTGTGATCGGTGCAACGTTAAAAATTCGCTGCCGCGTTTACAACTTTTTTATGATCTAAAAGACATATACCATACCATTAACGGAAACAAGGATGCATTAATTCATCTAAGAACAAAAAAAGTAACTATCAGACGGCGATGAAGAAATGCTTGTCAGTCAGCGTTTGCATTCAAAGCGTTTAAAAAGTTCATTTTAAAATAGAGGCCGCGTGTGCACACATCTTTCTAATTTCTCCACAAAAGTATTCCTTTATCAACTAACCTAAAGTGCTGATGCCGACCAACGATTCATTTTAATTTTAATCTGATCTAAAAGGAACCCATTCAACAGTGAAACATTTATATAGAAATTAAAAATCGTCACTATACCAAGCTTCAATAAAAATACTCGAGTTCTGCAATTCTTCTTGATGTCTTCGCATGGCATAGTTGAACAACTATTTTTTGTGATTCGACAATAGTGCATGAATATCCATTCTAAGTTAGAAACCCTAGCTAAGCCTCCCTCTTCGTCTTACAATAACCGTGTTATTTGTGTTTTCCACACAAGTGCAAGGCTGATATCTCAAATTCTGGAAAAATATGAAAGTTGATGTAAGAGCCTCTGATGTTTCTGCTACGCGCTGTTGAGTTCCATGTTGTGAATCCAGTCGCTTATATTCTGAGCATACATGTTAAACACAAATGTACTGCTATATTTTTTTAATAGAGACCTTGATTCTGGGACAAAGCGATCAAATAAAGGCTGATCAGATTGATAAAGATAAGCCTTTAAAAAGTTGTTGACTTTTAGCTTCCATTATGTAATATACAGCGTGATTCTCAACTTAAATCACGGATAAAACACCTTCTTTGATAATTCTTTCTATAGCGTACATTGAGAACTTTTTCATTGTTATTAGAGTAGCACAATTTTTTCATTGCAATTTTATTTTTTGTACAAAATACGTATTTATCGATTGTTTTTTTGCATAACATGATTACATGATTAGTATATGTGTACTTACATTCGTGCAGAACATGAAATAACGATCCAATCCTGTACCACTCAAGTCAGTGCTGATGCTTGTTTCCATTAGGTGAGCTAAAAGAGTGAGCAAGAAGCTATATTTGTGTCTTGAAACTCTTCGTAAAACAACTGAATCTCTTCTAGTACTTGAAACTCCTAATAAATTGCACTCCTGCAAACACAAATAGGTTAGGAAAGTTGGGAGTGAAGTAGAAGTGAAGATTTGAAGTAAAAAGGAGCATAAATTAATATAAAATTATCTTATATTTCCGATTTCTTCTTCAAATTTACTGCCTGCGTGCACTTCTTTCCTGTTGATTTTATGTTGAGTCCTGTGTTTGAATAGAATTAGCCTAACTACAAGGTTAACTTAATTCGACTCCTGCATCTTTCAAAATAAGCAAGCGTGTCATAGCGCAGCATGGATGTTCATCACTTTGTGTCCAGCCAAAAACACACCAGACTTGAAAAGCTAAACGATTACTATAAATGAAAAATCAATCTTTGGTTTATTTTATTGTAATTATAATATTTTATCGTCATTTTTAGTATAAATGATGAATTTGTTACAAATAAATAATTCGTTTCCGCTTATAACTCGGACAAATTTTATGGCAATCTGATATTTTCTCTCCATTGGGCTGAGGAGTACTTGGCAATTAAGGAATGGCCGAAGCATAACAAACTGTTGTTAGATCAATAGAATTATAATACTGGTAATCATTTTGAAAACTGTGATGACGTTATTGCAGAGGGTTTTGATGCTGTCGGTTTTCCTGGGTACGCACTGTCTGTTCGTACGCCAATGTCGGTTTGCTTCTTGTTCTTGTGCCTGAGGAGGGATTCTCGTCCCAAGAAACAGACAACAGATGGTACCAGTACAGTGATTGTTTCCCTAAAGCAGGTAGTGAAACTCGTCTCATTCGTGGTATAAAGTGTATCAGATGGATTTTAACATACAAATTTCGGTAACAAAATCGGGAGAACTCTAAGAAGATATTTGCCTTGGATTAAGGAGAACTATGAACGCACTAGGGTGAACCTGACGGAGCTGCGACTTCCTATCGACTGAAGAATATTGATGAATTACTCGCGAAGTGCGACTACCCGGCCTCAATTTTCGTTGTCCGATGCGTCTTTGGGTATTTGAATCAAAAATATTTGTGAAATATTTGGGTCAGACATCGTACGATTAGTTCAGTGAAAACTTTAGAGTCAGACATAATACGATTTATAAATTTGGAGTCAGCTCATGCTCCGAAACAATGCGAAGTCGGACAGAATGCAGACAATACTTTACTTGCTTCAATTCTTTACTGCTCATTTATGACCTTTTATTAATACAGGGTTGTAAGATCTTCTTCATTTTCATTTCAATCTGACCTAAAAGGAAGCTATTCAACAGTGAGGAATCTCTGTAGAATACAAATTCGTTACACAACGACCACCGAAAAAATCCAAGGTTTTACATTGTTTGAGGTCCTGGATCCAAGTTACGATCAGAACAATGGTTTAACTTCGATTTGGAACTCCGTTTCAACTTTGCTAGTAACTTTGTTCAACTTGCATGAAGCAGCTTAACTTGGAAGTCACGGTGCCTCCTAATTCCTAGGGATGGTTGTTCACTATTTCTTGTACCGTGCTCGAAGCAGTAGAATGTGAAATTATTCACTGTGCTTCCAGCCGGTCACATGCGTATACTGCACAGGTATACATCGCCTGAATTCATCGTTTCTCAGTTGATTCAGGAAAATTAGCGATTAGTTGAACGCTCTTACTCTAGATGGCATGGGACTTGGGTATCAACCCAAGAATGGGCCAAAAAACTCGTTTCTATTGCTTTATTCTATTTTATTCTATTTAAAGAAAAGCATTTCCTGACTTCCAGAAGTCTACGATGGATATTTATCCCACTATTGTAAAGCCAAGTAAATAAAACTCAATCAAATTGATGCAAAAATTAAAATTGAATAAAGATCCAATATATTTTCGTATTAGGAGAAATGAATACATTACAAATACTAACGTGATTTTAGAAAAAGTTTCAGATCACAAATGCAGTAAATTAAACTCGTGCTTTTCGATGCTAGTGTCTAATGCTTCTAGTGCTGGCTGAATGATATCATACCCCTAGCACAGACTGTTACCTCATAAGGAGATCAAAAAATTTTTAAAATATAAATGTGGGCTGAGGTTTACTTTCCGTACGTTTACCTCTACAGCCTCTCACTTCAGGCAAACATTAATTTCTCGTCAAGTGTTCAGATCAAGTTTATTTCTATTCATATTCATTCACGAAATAATGACCAACATAACAGGAAAATATATTATAAATACTTAAGAGAGAGTTTCAGTGGCATATTTTCTTTGCTACGTCTCAAATACTGTCAGGTGTTATTGAGTTATTAAACAAATTAGTGTCATATTCATTCTTCAAAGCACGGTGGAACAATCAATTGCTGGTGACAAAATCGGAATTTCCTCCTCGATTATGGAAACTCATCTGAACATATTCCAGTTCATGACTTGATTTATCTCCGGCAACTCCCACGACGAGGAGACAATGACCTCATAAAATACTTTCAAAAACTCTCACTGTTACTAAACAAGCGACTAAATGCGTCAAAGTTTCTACTCTTTCTTGTTGCTGCTCAATTATATTCAATTATGCCTTGGTTTTATTTATTAAACTTGTGAGTAAAATATCTCACTACATAATTAGTGAACTACGCTGATTTTCGTGTGTGTGAGATAGCTTATAATAACAGTCTTATTCTTTAAAAGTACAAAATGAACTTTTAGTTCAGGGCAAACGATTTCATTCTCTATTTGAATTCCACGATTGTTGTTTTTCCTTAACATTAAAATGCTGAATAATTACCTCATACATTTAACTTATACATTCTCTTTAGATCATATGCAACTAATTTTATAGAATTATGATTAGCAGAGTAAAAAACACTAAAGCTTAACTGATATAACTTGCAAGTGAAACTGTACCTTAAACTTTAAAATAACGGTGCTAATATTCACATTAAAGGATGAGGATATAATATTATTTATCTTTTTCGATGATCACTTAGCTTTCCTGATAAAATTTAGCCTTCAATCATCTGGTATTATTTTGCCTTCTGTTTTATCTTATTTAGTTTTCTTTAATATGGCATGTTTTATTCCTTTCAACCATCATAATTAGATGTTTTTCTAACGCTATATCATTGTGTCTTCTATAATACATTACATGATATTGGCTTTCCTTTCATCACATCATCTAGATATTAAAATTTCACGTCATGTACGTTTTTAAAAATTTGCGTCAAGCAGCCTTCTTTTGATATAACGCAGCAGTTTTTCACTTGATTTCTTCAAAAATTTTCATCATTTATGCTTTTAGGACACTTGAACTGCAATTTACTGTATTTTGGAGACTGTCAGGGGCGAGCATCAAAATAAAAGCAAGAAATTCAGTGCGACAATACTTTCTGGAAGGATTCTCATTTCTTTAAAAGATGTAATTTAAGATACCAAGCTTATGAGCCCTGAAGAAAAATGAATTTCCTCGAAAATAAAGTAGTAGAGGGAAGTTGTTTTCAAGCAGTTACTCGAGTGCGGAAGAATTTTTTGTATTCATGGGTTGCCGTTCTGAAAATTTGTAATATCATTACTGTGTTACCTTCATCACAAAAAATATGTTCACTCGCTCAATATTTTTCACTATTTTTGCATGATATCTTACATCACATGTAGCACAGCTTTGCTCGTTGTAAAATTTTTAGAAGGAAAGTACTTGCACACAAAACAAGAGCAAAATTATTTCATAATTATATACGTAATGCTAAAATTCATTTTTTATTAGTGCTCGCTCCTGTAATATCAGGGAACTATTTTAAGAGAAAGAGCTCACTTAAAGGACATATATATACATTATTTTGTTCTAATTTTCTGTTTTGACTCGTCCCTCTGTAGGAGACTGCTCATTAACTTTTAACCTGAAAGTAAGTTTGAAGATTTATTGAACAACATTTATTATCCCGTACATGTCTGCTGAAATTTTCTGCCATTTTCCCTCACAAACATCAATGCAAGAAGAATGTTGTAATTACACGCTATTTTACTTGAAAAAAGTAGGTTTTCAAATGCCGAGAACGGGATTTGCCAGGTCGACTGAGATTCAAAATATTTGTGAAATATCCAAGGAAATTGAAACGTGTTGTCAATAACACCAGTATTTAGTTTTAACAACTTTATAAGCTTCTGTCCCACTGTTCGATGACAGCCTCTGTGGTACAAGTAGGAGTTGTTAATGTTGAGCACAAACATAGAATATTGTGGGGCCAAAAGAAGGTCGCTGGACGTCAAAAGAAAATAGCAACGAGAAAAAAAATCAGGATTGAAGCGATGCAGGAAGGTGAACTTTAGGAAATTTTACAAGAGGGTTAATAATATGGCAGATACGTGCGGTAATCTAACGAAACAATTGTTTGAATATGGATTGATAATACGAGACCTCAAAGATAATCACAACAGCTACAAGAGACAAATCTCCTTTCGTGAAATGAAACCTGAAAAAACATCTATACCATAAAAGATATAACGTGTTTTATTTGCAAGCTTTTGATTATTTTCAGAATGAAGTGACTCATTTAGTAAAATAACTATGGTATGGAGCTTTTTAGTTCAGGATTAGCATTCTAGATCGAAAGCCCTGGATGTTGGATGCCATTTTATTGAAGTTTAGTTTTTCTGGTTTGAGACTCGGATGCTGACGCCACTTCACTACAATTTTATTGCTGTTTCTCATCTTCGATATTCTAAGAAGAGCTCTGAGACGGTAAGTTATAATATACTGGAGTCCAGCATAAATACTTTGATTATTTAAACTACATTTTATTCTTCAAACAAATGTTTGGGGATTTGTGGGTTCAGTTTTCTTGTATATTTCGCTCCTAGACTAATTAAAATATTTTTGAAGTTCAAAGTTGTGTTTCACACAATGTTCGTCTGGGCAATGTCACTTGTATTTTCCATGTCAAGTTTTTAAATATGATTATTCACTTAGTGTATTGAAATTAAGTGAAACAGTGCAGTAGATGCAAATATTTTAAAAATTCAAATAGTTATTAATCTATTTTCCAAGAAGTTCTTTCTGCTCAACGTGTTTTACTTATCACTTCGTGAAAAAGAAGATCGAATTAAAACTGAATAAATAAACAGTCGTAAACTAAGCTTGTAGTTAATCAACATCCTGCACTTTTCATCTCAGTGTTCATAAAATTTTAAACGTCCATCAATGTAAGTCGAGGTACTAACTTAAGCTGTGACTCTCGGGGATAATTCTCTTCAACGGAAATCACATGCCAGACTATTGTTGTCTGCTGAATGTCATTTTACTGAGAGCTTGTCAGCTTCTTCAGTCAATCAATGTTCTCGTCGTCAACAACAGTTCTCGTATTACTAGTTGATCATATAGCTCTTTTCCTTTCCTTTTTTTCAGCATCTGTCCTGTGTTCACTTGGTATGAGAGAACCCCGTACAGTTGTATTGTTTTTTCCTTTCTTTTCAACCTGTTCTGCAATGTGACGTGTACAAGATGAAGTACTGAGACTGCAAAGCTTGTAAACGTGCAAGTTGCTAGATGTGTTGGGTGAGAATGACGGCGGAGTGAGATCAAGGTTTATTTTATAAGAAAAAAAACGTACGGAATGGAAATAGGTTCCGATGTAACCTGCAAAAGTTTCTAGTATAAGTTTGAACCGAGGTAGAAAAACCTTGTCCCTTCTTTCTTTTACACCACAGTGTCATGGGTTGCTATTAGAGTTTTGGAATGAAATTACTGTGAAACCTTTCAAGATCTCACTATTTATAAATACACAACTCCATGCCAGCTTCATTTCTCCTGTTACAGTAATGCAATTAATACGAACTAAATGTTGAATTTGTGGCTGGGGTGTGCGATCCCATAAAAAAGCCTTATTACAAAACTCCATCACGACTTTATCCATAATCTTCAGTAGCCACCGCAAAAAGAAGTAACTCTGAGATAGGTTTCTTAAGGGCACTTTATTCTTTTAACAAATCATGAGTTATTTTATTATTGCTTCTTGTTGTCGATCATAAGTTTAGATGCTGGATGAGAGACGCTTTCTGTTCGAAAGTTGCGATATTATGAGTTATAAGTTCGGGTCATATACTTTTGCAAAAGTATATACTGAGATGTTTACGGAAGTTTCACTAGACGTGATTCGCTAAAAAGATTTTCAGGTGCTTATGGCAACTATATTTACGTAGTTCTCGTGACTGATTTTTCACATTCGGTACGTTTTTTTACTTCAATAAATCAACATTTGCTGTAAAACTCCCGTTAATTTAAATCAATTAGCAAGCGAAACTTTCAAATTGATAGAGTTCGGTCTTTGTGCTAGTTTAACGGATGAAACACACTCATACTCAAGCTAAAAATCACGGTCATATTTACAGTACTATGGGGGAGATGTAGAGCAGACTCACTCACTCACTCCCGAGATCACCATAAATCTAACAGCAGGCAAACTCAACGGTGGGGAGCAAACCACGTAGACTTTTCTGTAAAAAAGGTTATTGGACAAAAGGAGCAAAATATCACAGTTTCGAATTCAATGTTTTCTGTTTTGCATGGGTTTTAATATTTTACACACTCACAAGTAGTGGGGTTAAAACATAATTTTTTCATGAAGAGATTTGAATTAGTACTGGATAATTTCCATGCATGTTATTTCGTGAATTAAATAGTATTTTGTATTAAGTTTCAAATCGAGTGATACATTTTAAGACTAATTTTACAATACCATTTGAACATTTTTGCTTTATTACAGTGTGTGTTGCACAGGTGATAAAAGTACAGTGAATTAGCATGAATTAAAGTTGTAATTTTAAATTGGACTGAAATTAAGTAATTTAGGAATGGAATTCGGTAAGAGTCTATAAAATTCATGCCTGTCATTATGAAAACTCAGAGCATTTGCCTTCATCAACAAACATTTGAATGGAAGTCAGCAATAAACGAAACATTGCAGGATTTTCTGCCGGTAGACAAAGCATTTTCATCAACAGAGAAGAACAAAAGATTTCCGAGGCTTTTTCAGGTGCCTTAATCTGTTACGAATTCTCGAGTGATGAAAGTTGATGAAAGTTGTCCTATCTTTTGTTGGTTGCACGGGGCCAGTATGGAAAGCATATGACCTACAAATTTGGGTAAAACGTGAAAATTTTTCATAACTTTGAAAACTAATCTTACTAGAACTACACATAAATTTCTATGTTAGTATTTTTTAGGGTTATTTTCAGCGTGTTGTACTCATTTTTGAACCCTACATAAATATTGTTGTTATCATTGAGTAATAGCCTATGTCATCATTTGATGCTATTATACTATTGTGAGCTGCAAGTTTTACCTTTTATTATGTGTTTCTTACTGAGATTAAAACTTGGTTTCAACATACTTGGTTTCAACTGTTATATATGTAATTTCATTGCGGAAGTTTTATTTCACATTTTACAGAATACGGAGAAAATGTTCGGATGAAGTAACATTAGCAAAAGTTAATTAGCGGTTGCTTTGAATTTGTTAACTTTTCGCATGGTATTTTTATGAATGAATGAGGGTGCAGTGATACATTAACGCGTATTGGTATTTCGTAATCATTCCACTAATTGTGATGTAAATATATTTGGAAACCAGCATTATTTAGTAAAATTTTAACGCTCTAATACTTGAAAATTTTTAACGCTTTTCTGACATTTCAGCTGTAGATTCATCAAGTAATGAAAAAATCCTTCGTGCAGACATACATAGATCCTTGCTAGCGCTCCATCAAGTCGACACATCTGCTCCTATTTATGGGGTCAGAGTTTTTTCTGATAACGTTTTTCCGATTCAGATGATCAAAATTGTTTGGCATTGACAGTTTGATTGGAAAAGTTGAATTCTATTCGTTTGAATTTTGATTTTGAAAGAGTAATCATCACTGAACTTTTCCCACTGAAGAGGAAAAACTTATTAAATTGAACTCTCCAGAAACTTGAGATTTTATATCTATATTAAAAACTTTTTATAAATGATAACAACAAGCATATTTCAAGTTTTAAGAAAGTTAACTTCTCAAGTTACAGTTAAAAACGAATGGGATGGAACGCTTTATGAGCCTACGCTAGAGAAAATATATCTAATTTTTTTCCATTTTACAGACGTCAAAACATGAGACACAAAAATGTAAGTCAGAGTATGAAAAAATGCTTCAAAGTGTTCAGTATTTAGTTTTAAGAAAGGCTAAAAAATAATTGAAATGGTATAAAATAATGTTAATTAGTATCTGTTATCCAGAGTACATACATGCAGAAACAAAGCTACATTAATTTGTTTTGGTTTCTCAGCGATGAAAGAAATGAAAGAGTGCTTGAACCGTATTTCCAAATGAAACGTGATCTTCAAAGTATTAATTCAGGAGAAAATCTGCTTACACTTTTTTTTAATTGAAATAAAAGTGAAGCTGAATTATGTCATTGTGCGTGGTTCATATGTATATTGTATAGAATTTAGTTTAAAAACTTTGTCGTGTTACAATCCCAGATTTTAACTTCTAACAGTTTGAAAGACAAGTATTTTAATCAGAAATCCTTTTCTAAGAGTCGATTATACATATATCAATGATACTTAAGTTTAAAATTCAACCAGCGTACATCATGACGTTCTAAAATAAGTAAAACTACGGTACAACTTTTACAAGGAAGTGCGCTGTGGGGAGCCAGTTTCTAAGTTCAATGTAAACACAAATAGACGATGCTATTAAGTTTTGAACAGCCAGAAATATTAATCCTTTTATAATATATCTTTCAGAGTCAACAGCAATTCCTTCATAATAAGAACATTAAAAGATTACATCAACAACCTTTAATTAGTTTTCGTGAACAAGTTTTCTTATAAGTTGTTCTGTCAGCATCCAGAATTTCCAGCAATCGTAAGAAGATTACTGGAAGGCAAAGAAGGACACTCGTTTTCATCCTGACATGTTTTTGAGTTGAGACAAAAAAAGCTACTAAATCAATACCCATTAGAGCTGCAGGATCAAAGTGGTGGGCAATGATCGAATCTACAGAAGGACTAAACAAATGTTGACCGCAATTTCATTGGGAGCATTATTTACTGGTATCTAGAATACCAATCCAAAAAGTAGACTCATTCGTGATGAGTGGAATTTGATTCATGTAAGCAATAACAAACAATATATACAGGGTGACGCAAAAGTTACTTCATCATGCTGAACATTTATTACACGACAACTAATGCATCTATAAAAATGCATCATACATAAAATGAAAGAGAAAATTTTAAGGTTTTATTTTGTTTTAATGATACAGATTATAAGCATATTTTGTAACCAAAATTTACACGATTATTATATCCTAAAAATGCCGAAACACTGCAGGGACCAACCAGCAAAGATAGTGGAAAGTTTATTTCTTTCGTAATGGATCGATACAGAGGGACTATGTAAGAACATTTAATCAACGAAGGCTTTCAAACATTGTATTATTGCAATGATTTCAAGATTCAGAGATTTCGGCTCAACAGCTGACAAAGAACGTTCTGGCAGATCGAGATCGATACAAAATGCATGAGTACTTCAACGTGTTTCATTGAGTGTTGCATCAGATTTAAAAACGTCGACTAGACAACGTTTTAGTCCACTAAGAATTCCAAGAGCATCATTGGAACGCATCCTAACAAAATATTTAATACTGTTTCCAAATAAAATTTAAGCAACACAATTGTTAAAATTTGCCGACCATCAACAAAAAAGTACTTCGCACGTGCATTTCTATGCCTTACGAATGATGATATTTTTACTCACACCTAATCATGTCTGATGAGGCCCATTTCCATATCAGTGGGCTTATTAATAAACAAAACTGGCGATTCTGGTCTGATGAAAGCCTTCGGATAATCTAAGAGCAACCACTTTATGCACAGAAGGTTACCGTCTGCTGTGGCATAACGAGTGCAAAAATCATAGGTTCTTACTTCTTCGAGGATGTTGATGGTGCAACCGTGACAGTGAAAGGAGACAACTACAAACAGATCATACAGGAATATTTATTGCCATAACTGGAAGATTTGGACTTGTAGAATTTGTGGTTCCAACAAGCTGGAGTGACACTGCGTGCAGAAAGAGAAACCATGGCAATACCAAGAGCTGCCTTTCTTGATCCTTTTTTCACGTTTTGGTGACGTTCCATGGTCACCACGGTCTCCTGATTTAACCCCTCCAGATTTCTTCCTATGGGGATACTCTGAAGAAAACGTTTATATCAAAATGCCTAACACTCTCCATGAGGTAAATAATAATATCATCGAAGAAATCAACAGAAGAAGTCCAGATACTTTTGGAAAATATCATGAAAAATACTGTACGTAGAACACGCTTGTGTGACGCGCACGTACAATACACGACAAGAGAAGCGTTAATGTCATAACTTGGTGATCAGCACTGCTTTATTTGACCAATTTTTCCCTGTAAAGGCGAAAACTCAAGTTTTAAGTTGAAAATTTAGTTTAAATTGTCTCTTCAGCTAGTTTAATAAAATGATGATTATTTCAGCAACAAACAACTGAATCGTAAAATGATCTTTGGGGGTTAAAAAAAGTTTTTACAAGGCCTTACCAGCATTCCCTGCAAAATAAAATATTCTAGAAAAAATATTAGTGTTGTCTGCATCGTTTGACTAAAATTGATTATTCATAATACTGCAGGCATTTCATTCTATTTTTACTTAATTATTTTAATGAGTTCAGCTATAAATGGGCTGGCTTCAAAAGAACATTAAAAATAATGCGGTTGATAAATCACAAAAAACTGAAGACATGGAGCTATCATATCTGATAACTTCATACGTCATTACGTTAGTTCTGATCCCGTAAGCTCATCCTTTTCTTTTTTTCATTTCTGTACATTCCGTTCATACGACACTTACGCATCAATAACTGAACTACCTTAAAGATTAAAGAACATCGTTACGCACGTTGTTGCCTGTCGTCTTGCGATGCCGAGCTCTGATTTTGGGGGCTAACTAGTCACATGGAGTGAGACCAGGATGTGTGGGGTCTGTGAACAACTTTATTCAAATCTACCCTCCAATGAAATGTCGTCCTTTTGACCAGGTGACAAGTGTAGGGTGCGATAACATAATTTCCTTTTTTCAGCATAACTTTCTTTTTTCAAAGCATTTTGCATTGAAAAAGGAAGTTATGTGGCTGCACCGTGTACAAAAGAATGACGTGTAATGAACGCCACTTAAAGAACCTATTAGGACAATCCTAGAAACATTTCTATCATGTATAGTGAATTTTGATGTCATTCATCAGTTTTTAGCAGCGTTGTAATAACGAGACCTCGGCTTATAACGCAGCTGCTTGCTTGCTTGGTCCGTCTCTCTATGACGCTCTTAAGGATTTAGATAGGAGAAAATTCGGTAGGGTATACATGTATTGTAAGTATTGTATTGTGGATACCGAAGGCGCATCCTTCACTGGGGAAACTCCATGGCAAAACCCGCGTCCACTGGTAAATCAAGCGAAAAAATTAAGTAAAAACACGTAAATTTTCATGTGTGCGTCTATTAGTTTATTATATTAGTAAGCAGCGTGGTAATAGAAAATATTGTGGTACTGGTGTACTCAGCCGTCAAAAATGACGACAGGGATTCAGTGACAATACTTCACTGGTACTTCCCAATAAACAACAATTTCAATTGTTCTCCTTTTGTGCAAGTCTTCTTGCGACACAGCTGTCCTTTCCCCAAACTTTTCTTGTTGAATTCTTCTTTTTTCGTTCTAATCTTTTTGGATATGGTGGCTGTCCTTTCCACAAATATTTCCCTTTCTAATCTCCTCCTTTCTTCTGATTACAGTATTCCTGTGACATCGCAGCGCATACTTCAGCTTTTCTTGCACTATCCATCTTTCTTCTCTCTTCACTACTTTCTTTCGACTAATTTTTCTTTTTTAGACGCATTTTTCACGATCACGGTCCATCCTTGCTTCGCGTTCTTGGTAAGTTTTTTGAGAGATAGCTCTCCTCTTAAGCTTAGCATCCATGGCTCGAAGATTGGCCGTATCACTGGTACTTTGCTGAGATCTTTGCCTTCTTTTCCTCTCGCGTGCTCATCTGCGTTTCCTGCCTTCTGGTGTTTCTTCCACTGTTCTAATGTATTTTTCAGATTCAATTTGTATCCAAAAACATACGTGTAGATGTTACGTCGTATCCCCGTTCTACGATATTAAGGCCTTTCAGGAGCATCTTGCCGTTGAGAAAAGTTATATTCTGTTCATTATTTTAGGCTGCCACAGGCAGTTGATGACTTCTTGATGAGGAAAGCCTTCTTTCTAGCAAATTGCTAAATCAGAAGGGCAAACTGAGCTCCTGGCATTTCCTGGCCAAAAATATTGGAAGTAGCTTATACATGACGGGATCGAAAACTGAATCAGAGATACAACAATTCATGTCCCACGTTCTAAAGAGGGATATTATCAAATCAAATAGTACCGAGCTACTTTTCAGAGAAAAGCGGTTTTTTAGAGACTCACGGTGTCCGTTGGATGAGGCAGTCAATGTAAAGGTGCTGGTCCAATAGCATAGTTTAAAGTAGAAACATGCAGTCATTGAGTAGAAGAAAACTGTATCTTGCTACCATTTAACGAATGTTTCCCCCATTTTGCAAGGCAACAACAAATTGTAATGACCCAGCACTGAGTTCTGTATCATGACTACCTGCAGTGACCCAACCAAGGGCCTCTACTCCGAATATTTGGCCTCTACTCCGCGTGAAGTTTCAACTGCAACGAAGAAATTCAGCTGGAAAAATACGCAAAATAGCTTATGTTCGATAGGATCAAAAACTCTAACCCAATATTTCGACTTTCGAGTATATATTCCAGAAACTATACATGCCATCGTAATTTAGGGATGAAATTTCATGATATCTCATCTCGTTATTCAGTAGATGAATTTTTTCATATCTAAATAGGATACTCAAAGAAACAGCCGGATACTCAAAGAAACAGCCGAAGTAATAAGCGAACCTCTAACAAACATCTTCAATCGATCTCTCGAAACTGGGATAGTTCCAGATGATTGGAAGCG
>VCRD01001487.1:90034-134509 GCA_006783055.1 Trinorchestia longiramus | reverse complement strand
AATCAATAAAACATCCCTGAAGGCGTGGAGCTGCATGGACCCAACTCCGAAGCTCCAATAAAAGTGAAACAAGAAGAAGAAGAAAGAGATTCAAGTCGAGCGTTTCCGCACGATCGTGAGATGTGAGCAAACGTTTTGACGAGCTGGATTGCAATAAGTGAAGGAAAGAAATTGAAAAACTATCAAAAGATTATGGTCTGAACAAATAGAAGCATAGTATGAATGGGAAAACTACTTTAATTTGGTATGCCAGTAAGAATCTACCAAGGTTAGAAAAGTTTTATGATGTAAGTTTTGGCAGCCAACTCTTGTGTGCCGTCAGTTGTAAGGCATTAAATATGAATAGGCGCACATGGAGGTGGAATGAGGGGAACACATGGTTATGTCTGCAGTGTAACAGAGGAGTAGAGGAAACAGTTGAACATCTATTTTTAGAATGTAGTAAACATGAACATGAGCGAGAGAGCCTCATGGATGTGGTCCATGAGCAGTGTGGAGTAAACAAGTGGAATGCAAGGTATGTTGAAGAGGACTGTGGTATGAGATTTCTTGCTGGGCTGGATGAGGAATGCAGCATGACTGTTGTGGATGCAATGAAAAATTTCTTGGTGCATGCATGGAATAAGCAACATTGATGTTGAATAGTCATTTTTTTAATATGACTACCTGCTAAGCATGTGGGGCTGTTTATGATGAGCTGGATCTTCTAGTGATGCCCTCACTTGGCTGGTCCTTTGCATGGAATGACTCATAGTGGCCCTAGAGGAATTACTTTAGATGACCCTGGCTCACAGGAGAAAAACTCGGGGATGCCATCCTGTTGTATGTGTGTGTATTAGAGGGAATTGAAGGCCGGTACAAAGGTGCCAATCAAGCGCTGGCCCTCAAATCTAAGTCTAAGTAAGTTTTTAGTGACAAGAGTGATTGCAAACTAACATGTCACTGTAATTATTAACAGAAAAGGAAGATGATAAAAGATCTATCAAAGCAGAATCAACAAAACCTGAACTTGTATACTGAAGAGAAGGCATAAGGAGAAAATGGCTCTTTTTCCTCTCTGGAAGGATAATTTGAAGCCTGGCCCTTCTTTGGAAGAATCATCTCCACCACCATCAACGTCTTCAACTGCATCATAAGTAGAAGAAGTGGGTCACTGAAGGAAAGAAACCTACTGGATTTCTTCCTTCAGAAATCCACCATCAATGACCTCAGAAATTGTGCATTAATATTAATGGTTTGGGGCTACATGAACTAGTTTTTAGAACCCCAAATAAACACAACATAGAAGAGGAATGTTAATGGTCATCCTGTGTCAATGGTGTTGATTTGGCTCATCTTCAACTACTACAACCATTACCCAAGGAGGGTATACTATGGCTATGTAATTTATTATTTATTGAAATGTGCATCTGTTTTTATAAATTATTTCATGAGCTAATTATTTTTTCAGTTCCAGTGACACAACACTTTGTTGAAAAAGAATGTTTGTATGTTAATTATTTATTATTTTGAACTGAAGTTTTATATTTTGAAAAATCTACTTTGCAGTGTCTTGTGTGCAAGAACCCCAAAATGGGCAGTACAACAAACAAGAAGAGTATTTATGTTGGTAAGTTTTGCCCTTTGTTTTACATGCCTCAAATTGTTTTGATTCTGTGCTTTAATTTCTAATCTCCTTATGATTACATTAAAAGAAATGGTATTATACTGTAATAGCCTTTGTCATTCTAGTTGAGGCTCCAGCAAATGAAATTAAAATTGAACATGACATGCAGTTAGCAACAAATGCTAACACAAGTTCTAAATTTTTGTGGGTGAATTACCTCTGACAATATTTTAGTATGCATCATGTTGCATGCATAAGGTATTTTCACAATGATGTTTGAAACTATTGGTTAAGTTAAACAACTAAATTAGATATTTGCTGATTACTTTTATTGTTTGTGTATTGGGCCTGTCAAGTAAACAATTTTATTTAGGAATATTTTAGTCATCAAGTTTTATTATTTAGTCTCATCCTTAAAATTGCTGTGGGTGGGAGGAAAATAAAAAGTTATATACCTTTTTGTTCATATGATTTTGTGAACAATTAGTATATGTATGTCATAATTTATCTCAAAGACCAAATAGTAATAGCAGGCATGTTTTTAGAGAAAGTACCATTTTGAAATAAAAATAAAACAAAAAGACTTCTGAGCAATTTTATTGTTACATCTTTAATCTACTTTTATACATAATTTCCATCTATTCAAAGGCACTTAGATCATACAACCAGCTTTTGAATACCATTCTTGTAGCATCTCACACCTGATTAGATAACCATTGTAACAAAATCATTTTGACATTTTCTTTGACTTAAACTTAGATTTGAGGGCCAGCGTTTGCTGGGGCCTTTGTAACGGCCTTTAATTCCTTCTAATACACACAAACAACAGGGTGGCATCCCAGAGTTTTTCTCCTGTGAGCCAGGGTCGTCTAAAACCACACAGAGTCTTTCCATGCAGGAGAACCCGCCAAGTGAAGGTATCACTGGGAGATTCAGCTCATCATAAACAGCACTCATGCTCAGCAGGTAGTCACATTCTAGTCCAGGAAATTGACTCTTCAACATCAATGTCTCATGCATGCACTAAGAAATTTTTCGCTGCATCCACAACAGTCATGTTGCATTCCTCATCCAGTCCTACAAGGACTGTTGCATTCTTCATCCAAATATCTTCATTGTTGCCATGATTCTGACCACTATATGATTCTTTAAACTTATCTCATAACTTCAAATTATAAAGCATATGTTCTCTCTCACTTTTTATCAACTTTCTGCTCCAAATCGTCAGTAATGACTGAAGGTCGCCTACCTTGTTTCTCATCAGTCACATTCATACAGCCATCTTTATAAGCTCTCTCCCATCATTACCCTGCAAGTTTCTCCATACATTTTACTGATCTGACGATGAATTTCAGCCGCTTTCATGCCTTTACCTCCAAGGAAACGAATCACAGTGTATATTTCACAGTCCGTGATTTTCACATTTGGAGGGGGAATTTTAAATACAAACGTACACACGCCGAATGACTGTACTGGCATCTGTGGGTTACCAACAGAGTGTGTTACACAGCACGCATGTGTCAAACACAGACATCGGTGCTGTAGTGAAGGAATTTGAAAACTGCTCGTACTTTAAAAAAATGCGCTTCGTAGTTACCATAGTACTGAAAGTTTTTAGTAGTTGTAATTTTGGTGTAACAAATTGAAAGCTTAGGCCCTGATGAACAGGAGCTTACATCCGATATTCTGATAATACATTAGCATACCTCAATAATTTGTTCAGTGAAGCACACTTATTGTGGGGAAATTCAAGTTAGCATTTCTGTTTGTAGAAAATTTTCATGGTCAATATGATTATTTCTTGTAAAATAATTGTTCACTTTTAGGCAGACACCTGTATACCTTGCATCATGTTCTTTGCCATTTTTCTTTGTTTATTATTGTGTACACAGCAGCATTCTATTTTTGTACACTATGTGAAGTCCCTTGCTTTAATTGCTTAAGTTTAGCACAGCCAACTGGAACTGTACAGTGTAAATTCCTAAGACATTTAATAATAATGTTTTTCATATAATTGACATTCATCACAGTACCAACTCTATACCTCACATAACTTTTATTAACTGCTTCGCATAGTTTTGTCTTATCAGTTTAATTATGCAACTGACTTTGAAATAACTTGCTCAAGGTTTTTGATGGCAAATTATTGTTTATGAAGGAATATAGTGAATAACAGATGCTACTTTACTATTGAAAACTGCTGCATGTTAGTGTAGAAACGCATTTTCTTTTCCATTATTTTGTCAGTCTAGCCACTTCCAGCTCTTGGAATGGCTTCTATGCAGGATTGAAATTGTTTATGCTTGAATTGAATGCTCCTGGGATATTGCCAGGATTGATGTCTGGCTGCTCTTAGGGAGTTGGTAGTTATGGAAGAGGTCATTGATGTCTGTCTTAACAATGCTTTTCAAGTAGCTCTCAAGTGGATTCAGATCTGAGGACTTGAAAAGCAAACTGTTGAGGGTTATATGATCAGGATACTTGTCAGTTATCCACTCCATTATTGCCTTAGTCTTGTGTGATGGACACCTGATTGAGTTTTTTTATACATATATAGGGTATCTTAACAATATGGGACCCAAAAAGGAACAGGTGTTACTCAGACTTACACGTTTTGCTAAAAAAATATATTTTCTTTCAAGCATGCATTTCATGAGGCATTTCCATATTTTAGTCTAATCCCTGGTTATAGAGAGATATATAAAATTAGAATTTGATGTATTATTTTATCTGTATTTGATGTATTTGTCTGTATGGACAACACTTCTAATGTCTCCTGAACACCTTTTGAAGCAACGTCAGGGATTTTTTAAAATTTTTAATCAATGATCTAAGCTTGTTGACTAAATGTATGTGTTCTGATGACATAACAATACTCAGAATGCTTGGTACGTAAATGAGTATATGAAATAACAGATTTTGGAATGAAAGATTTGTAAATCACTTTATTTAGTTTTTTAGTCCACAATTATGACATTGTTTTCATTTTTTCTGCCATGATTGTTTTGAAAAAGTATGACATTGTTTGGTAAGATAGGATGGTAGGTAAAAACATTTGTCCTCAAAAGCCTTATACCTGTACAAAGTTTGCTGATGTTGTGGTATTTATTTTTGGTATTTCGGTGGAAATTTTAGAATCTGTGTTCATTTGTTCAGAGGTTGATTTAAATAATTCGTCGTAGATGTTGTCAGTTTGGGTAACTTTGTTGGCCAATTTTTTCTATTGGATTTGATTGATATCTGAATAAAAAGTTTCTTTTCATACTTATTTCAGTTTCACATGGAATGTTTGCAAATCAAATTTGTAACTTTCCTACTGTCACAGTTGCACGGATGATTTGAATGTCATTATTTATACTCATTATTAGTTGTATTATACTGCTACAAGCTTGTTACTGGGTTGAAATAATGAATTTTGCAACTCTTTATTCAATGCCTAGTAATGATAAATGGTCACGTCTGAAAGGTTAATAGAATGACTGCAATTTAAATTATATTGGCTATTTTTTGCTTATAGCTAATAATGTGTAATTTCATACAAATTGTGTGAACTTTGATGGCATTCAGTCTTACACGTTTGGTTATTCTATTTATAGGTGGTTTATCAGAAGAAGTAACTGAAGAAGTTCTTCGTAATGCCTTTCTCATGTTCGGGGACCTGGTGGATGTACAGCTGCCGCTCGACTACGAGTCTGGCAAGCATAGGGGCTTTGCGTTCTTGGAGTACGAGCTGGCTGAGGATGCTGCTGATGCCATTGATAACATGGTAAGTTGTGCTTGAGTTACCTTTTGTTTTAACATGGTAAGTTGTGCTGGAGTTACCTTTTGTTTTAACATGGTTAGTTGTACTGGAGTTACCTTTTGTTTTAACATGGTTAGTTGTACTGGAGTTACCTTTTGTTTTAACATGGTAATGTGTGCTGTAATTACCTTTTGTTTTAACATGGTTAGTTGTACTGGAATTACCTTTTGGTTTAACATGGTAACTTGTGCTGGAGTTATCTTTTGTCCTATCATGGTAAATTGTGTGGGAATTACTTTTTGTCTTAACATGGCAAGTAGTTGTGCTTGCTGGAGTTACTTGTGACTACTCCACTAATCTCAGGACAGCTGGCTCGTGCTGAAATGCAATATTTTTTGGTCTATTTTGTCGAAAGATATTTAATGCAGATATTCACAACCTTAATTTGAAACTGAAAAACTCCAAAAATTGAACATTTCTTCCAGGATGTTGTGTTCACATCATAGGTTATGTTTGATGTCAAATTTGACTGGATCTAACCCAAACCCAGATTCCTCTATGATTTACAGTGAAAAGTAGAAAAACAAGCATGTATCGTTATTGATATAAAAATAGTTATTGCAGAACCTTAGTTGTGGCGTATCGGTGCTACAGTGTACTGAAACTGCCAATACCCATCATTATAAGGTACTAGCCATTTCCCGTGGAAATTTCACGATTTTGATTCGACTAATTTGAAATTATTATAAAGATAAATGCATTAAAGATTTACGACGAATCATTGCGTTTTAAATGAATACTTCTCATTTATATATACAGGACTTCCATTATGTATATTATCTACCGATAACATGGCCGTGTAGAAGAAAACTACTAACAGAAAATATTGAGTATTTTATAGTGATCGGGCTCCTTTGGTATACACAATACAATGCTTGTAATACATGCATACCCCTTCTGATTTCAGTTCAATGATTTTTCTCCAGTAATAGATAGGAAGTAATGAGACGGACACACACATATACGGAGAGAGAGAAGGAGAGATGGAGATCCATTGTCTATTATATCAGGTTGGAAAGAAAGTAATGTCGTTTTCCCGACACAGTTATTTTATTTCAAAGTTTTAAGATGCTATTTCTAGTCTTTACAATACCGTCCCTCATTTTCTATGACTTAGCACCAACGATTAACGAGCTTTTTGATGCCTTCTTCAAAAAAGTTCATGGATTTCGATGAGATAAACAGATCGATGTCATTTTTTTAGTCGTTCACCATTTTTGTGAATTTCATTGCTTAAGTGATGCTGCAAAGACCTGAAAAGATGGTAACCAAAAAGAGCAATATCAGGTGAAAAAGGTGGATGAGGTAGAGATGAAACTAAAGATGAACTTGAAAGCAAAGATGAACAGACAGTTAATCATTGGTTTCGTTGAGCATCATTCAAATCGTGAGGAACCCATTGGTTAAATTTTGAAATCTTTTCTAGTGTATGAAAGCATTAAATTATGGTGGTATGAGTTGGATCGAATTTTTGGGCCAATTCTCTATTGTTAACTTTGGATTGACTTCAACAGCATCTCTAATGGCTTCTTGATCAATTGATTTTGGTCTTCCAGAACGTGGGCTATCCTTTAGGCTAGAATTTCCAGATGAAAACTTTGCAACCACCGTTGGCATTTTCGATCATTCAACATGTTCCTCCCATAAACAGTTCGAATGTTTTTTGCAGCTTGAACAGCTGAAGTGTCTTTTTTTTGTACTCATAGAGTACACAATGTCCCAGATGCTCCTCATTAATATCTATTTCCTGAGGGTTAAGCCAGTCAAAATTGATTTAATATTACTAATTATTGTTCCTGATAGACTTTTTTAGACATTAGAACACCAATTTAATTTGTAATAATAATTAATTGTATAACTCTTAAAAGGCGACAGAGTAATCAAATAAAAAAACGACATTACTTTCTTTCCAACCTGATATATGTAGTTAAAAAATAAAAAAAACGCAAGAACCTGAAGTTTTCCAATGACAGTGGTGACCAGAAATTAATAAAGCATTGGAAAAGGGCATTTGTTTGAGCCAGTTGTAGTTTAAAGTTTTAATGTTTGATTTTTTCATTATTTATTTGAAGGATTCATGAATCAGGAAGCTATATCCCCAAGTCCGTGTAGCCCTGCTATAGCAGCGGGTTCCAAAGTGGTACGTTTACTACTAGTGGTATTACTTGAGGACCTTACAGGTGGTACGTGAATATTTTTGGAGTTCTGTGCGGCATTCAGGTGTTGGCAACTTCCTCTTTAAATGTAGTGAACAGTTGCAGCCTAATGCCACAGCCATTTGTCGACCATTCCCCGGACAGTGAAATTGTGTCCTATAACTTGGATTGTTTATTAGGATTTATTATTTTTTAATTTAATTTGTTTTTCTTTCATGGTTCTAAAATGTGATATTGCTCATGACTTAATAACTGTTCTACATTTATTGAAGTCTTCTTGAGTTTTTCGCGTTTGTTTGCCTATTTTATTTGATACAAAGATACTTTTTCACAGGGTTTGATTACATGCCGAAGGGTAAGTATGACTCGACATTAAACTTGAACTTAAGGCCCCCTGTGAGCTGGGGCCATTGATACGGCCTTTAATTGCATCTAAATCACTCATATACAGCAGGTTGGCATCCTAGAGCTTTTCACGTGTGTGCCAGGCTTGTCTAAAATAGTACCTAAATGGACGTCCTGAGTCATTCCATCAAAACAACCAGCCAAATGATGGCATCACTAGGAGAGCCCGCTTATAAACAGACTCTCATGCTTAACAGGTAGTCATGCTCTTATTTCATGCTTGCACTGGAAAATTTTTCGTTGCATCCACAACAATCATGTGGCATTCTTTATCCAGCCCTATAAGGTAGCTCATATCGGAGTATTCTTCAACATACCTGGCATTCCACTGGTTCTCTGCAGTTCCCTACTTACAACCAATAATCGATCGCGAGGAAGCTCTTCTGCAGACTCTTTCCAATGGAGCTATTAAACCCAGCGTGCTCAAACGTCATTTCCAGCTAATTCCAGTTACTGTGCGAGAATTTGAAGCAGAAGCGCTTGTCTGGTCGGATCCACTAAAATGCAGTTCGAATTTTCAAAGTAGCTTTCCTGGTGGCCATAAACATGAAGGTGCATTCTATTGCAGGGTCTCTTGTCATTCCTGGGCAAACATCTTGGTCAAGCACATGATTGGAAAAGAGGCGGTGGTGAAGTTGGAAAGTGTGTTCCTTTGTGACAACAATGTACGAAGAAATATATTAAAGAAATGATCAGTGACATTTCTGATCAAGGGATTGTGGAAGCAAGAGTCTCAAAGTTTGGGTTTGCCATTTAACTCGGTGTGTCAACGGACGTCACTAACTGCTCTCAATTTCTTGTGTACGTCTGCTTCACAGAATAATGCAGTGAAGACTGAGCTACTGCCGAGTCAGGAGCTATCCAATACTAGGAAGGGAGTTGACGTTTGCAATATTTAGGATAATTTCTTCAAGCAGAATGAACTGAATTGGGAAAGTTGGTCCGGTGTACGTCAAATTGGGATGCGTCTATGCTTAATCAAATATCATGGTTTCAAGCCCATGGGGAAGCTGTCAGCAAATGGCTTCTTTGTCCTCTGTTTTATGTACAGATTTGTTTTTTGTGCTTCCTCTGAAGTTATAATACTTTAAGAAAATTATAAAAATCGTGAATTTTGTCAAACCATCAGCCCTGAGTACTCAACTGTTTTAACTGCTCTATGAAGGTTACGGATCAGACCATACATGTCTCCTGTACCACACAGATGTTCGCTGGGTTTCCTAAGAAAACAACGATGCATTTCTTTGAACTAAGGAACTCATTAAACTCATTTTCTTCAGTGAAAAAAGACATATCTTAAAAAGAACTGCAGGATAAGGAGTTTGTTTCAAGGGCCCGACTGCACTGTCTCGGAGTTCATTTCGATGCTGGGAGCTTTTGTTAGGAAGTTAGACCTTTGGATGAAGAACATGGACAGCAAACTGGGCTATCGAATGTTCAAACTCTTGACTACCCTTTAGGTCGAGCCTATTGATAATTTTTTCCAAAAAATCTTCCACCTTTCACTGCTCAAAACCGAGTTGAAACATTTTGTTCGGACGGGACACATTGTCCCTACATCTCAATCTATTCTCCGTTGATCTACCCAATCTATCTGTCGAACCTGAGGACAAGAAGCGCTTATAGATATCCAGTCTGATGCGACAGTTAATGCGAGGCACAAGGAATGTTGTCCTACAAACTTTTGGAGGAGCATGGTCTCCCCATACCTGATCTTAACTTATCGCGCTGTTGCCCAGTTGATGATTTCCCCTCTACGTGGGAGTGTGAGCAGGGACTCGCTGTCATGATGAACATCAAGTCAAAGAGTAAGAACCGTCCTGTTGTTTCCAGGCATAATTTTTGATCTGCTGTAACCAAACTTGTCATGCATCAACCAGATGGGGAGGAGGAGCAGCTGCATTCCTCAAATTCAATAAATGATCCATGTTCTTCGTTGTCGGTTCATTTGTGTGCTCTGATTATGAATAAATTGATGCCTGGTCGAATTGTGTTTTTCTGGAATGGGGTAGTACGCGGCGAGGGCACGGGATCTTCAAGCGGTATTCAATCCTAGAAAGTATAGAAACCACTGCGCTAGAATGACGAACGGATTGCAACCTCCTTCACCAATTGAGTTGCTAACTCTTAATCATGCTAACACAAGACGCACTCGCTACTTTTGAGCCATTCTGTCTCCTGTACTGTGTTTTCTGAGGCACTTTCAAATCCAGGACAAAAATCAATTTCCATTCTTACATCTAAAATCCCAAAAATTTCTGGTCCCATGGGTTATGAAAAGGAAATTATGAACTTAGATTTCCTTACGTATTTTCCCTCCCATGTGACGAGTTTCACCAAGAGATGAGGAGACATTATGACGGAGAAAACCAGAAGCGTCTGTTCTTTTATTGGTTAGGTTTAACTGTTAATCACATACTATTGGACCATCCAGCATCTTAACACCTCTTCAATTATGTGAAAAGCATTTAGCAATTAAATTGTGTGAACCTGTGAGAGTCGCACCTCGGTCAGCATACCAGATGCTTGCTATACTACATGGTTATAATGTGGTTGTGAGGTAGGCAATGAGATATACATGCAGTATTGTGCTTAAAACTCGGGTATTCTGGGGGCAAAGGGCCAAACACAACTATGAAGAGGAAGGTGTGCTATCTCTATTGTCACCTTGTGAAGCTCTTATGTGTGAGTTACCTTGTGCAGAGCTAGGCAACTTGATCATCATGGGGAAATGTTGATGACTGAAATTACAGCTTTTTCTTGTGTATGTTCAAGATTATTTGCTTGTTCAAGTTTTTCATTTGATTTTTATATGGGCTCTTGGAATGAATTATTTTTAGATTGGATAAGATAAAAAATCACTATTGGATTGCATAAAATTGTATAAGAGTAACTTTATAATTCAGCATCTGTTGCTAGTGGTTCGTGTCATTTTCTTTTCAGAGAAGGCTTGTGGTAGGCTACTTTTTAGAGCCTATTTTTAGCATGAACTTCGGTGATGCTGTTTCTGTTACATTCTTGTGTCATTGCCAGTCCATATCAGAGACGCGTGGACGTGTATATTTGTCGCGCGATGATCTGCCTCCTTTAAGGTAACACTAACATTTAATATTCCAAGCCAAAACTCTCTCAGGGAATGTTTTGGGTTAGTTCATCTCGATAATTTTGTAGACATCAAGAGTACAAAGAATGCAGAAGTTTAATTGTTTTCACTTTTGAACAAAATTTACCCAATTGCATTGTGTTTTCTATTGCTGTTTGATTAGCAGTGTGTATGTCTGCCATGCATAATGTGCTAAAAAATGATTTAACAGAGTAAGTGGAGTGCAAACTTTACGTTTAGTAATCAGAGACACTGCAGCTCCCTCACTTCTTCCGCTTTTAATGTCTACTAAACTTCAAAAAAATGCCTGCGTATTTTATGTTATGGTTTTTAGCCTTGTAAATTTTGTTCTAAAAGGTGTAATTAGTGGAGTTGGAGTCATGTTCTGAAATATTGAAACACTCGAAGGTCTCCTGCGCACTGCTCAATGTGAACGTTGCCATTTTGCTGCCTCCTCGTGTCCAAGAACCCATTGAGCAAACGGTAGTTTCGATTCATGTGCTCAAACAATGAGTGCACAAACTTGTAGCGGAAATTTTTTACTCTGATTACTTATTCTAATAGTGATGAATATAATTTCCTTCAAGTAACCGCAGAGCTCTTAGCTGCGGCTGCTGCATACTCTACCATTTGCATGAGTGATAATCAAGCAGTTCATTTCTATAGTAATGATGTGAAGCTGAGGTGCCTGTGCCTACAGAATGAGAGTGAGCTGTTCGGCCGTACAATAAGAGTGAACGTCTCAAAGCCACAAAAAGCAGGCGCTAATTCATCACGCGCTGTTTGGGCCGATGATGCGTGGCTCGAGAAGTATGCTGGCTCCACACTCGATAAAAAAGGTGAGTTGTGCTCGTAGCTAATCTGTATGTGGACATAATTTCATCACCATGTTGCTGCCGCTTTGGAGTTTTTTATTGTAAGAAGGATGGGTGATCTCACCTATTTTGAAATGGAGCACGTAAAATATGTTCTAATTTTTTTAACTATATGTAATGACATTACTGATAGTCTCAAGTTGAAACGGGAGGTAACAAAGAAATAAAAATAATTTACATATTTACCGAGCAACCCTGTTGATTGTTGATGTACTAGGCCTGGTGTGACTAAAGTTCCATACAGTACTTGCCCAACTATTATGCTTGTTAACAACTTCGGTATGGGGGATCAGACTCCAGCGTGGTCAGGCTCAATGGAGAAGGTGTGACATTTTCATGTATTGTCGAAATCGTCACGTGTTTTTCTTAGTCATGTTTAATTGCTGCACTCTATTTTATGAGTGTTTCGTATGCTCTGACGTATATTCGTAGGTTTATATCGTGTAGTAGATATGAGACGCAGTCAATACGGCGTGAGAAATAGAGGACGTTTCACTTTGGCGAGCAATGCAAGCAGCAGCCGTGAGGGAGTGGGACTGTCAGGCCTCTGCAACTGGTCTTGTGGTCGCCTGTAAAACAGAAATGAACTTAACTTAGACGTTTGTGTGATTAGAGCTCCATTTTTTCATTCATTTCTGCACACAAAATAAATATACTTTGTTTTGGACGATGGCAGACACAGGCGACACCACCGAAGAGGCGGAGGGCGTGAACCCCGACGCTGTGGCGCCCGCCGTCAGGGCCACAGAAGCCTCGGTTAAGAAGGGCGGCAACCCTCAGGTGTACCTGGACATCAAGATTGGCAAGCAGCTCATAGGGAGGATCGTTGTGCTCCTGCGGGCTGACATTTGTCCCCGTACTGCAGAGGTAATAGTAATCACCTTGACAATGTTGACCACCTAATTAGCGGCTAATGTTTTTGTGTGCTTCATTCAGCCTCATTAGCAATTAAATACTGTTTTTGATTTATTTATTTTAGCTATAACTAGCGTCATGTATCCAAATTTTCTCTGATAGTGAATGAAGGAAGATGCAATATTTGTAAACAAGGTTTATTGCTTGGATGAAACGCTCCTTGATTGATGCTTTCTGCAAGTGCCTCAACGTACACAATAATGGGTGTCGTATGTATGGTGTATTTTGGTCCCGTCTGTTTAGGAAGGGATTTTTGAGAGGAAGGGATCCCGATCTTTCACTGCTGACCCTGGCACAGTGCTGAGACAAAAATACCCTGTGAGTTCGTCTTCACTACCATTCCAGACATGGTCACACGCAGGGTTGTGTGAGTCGCATGGTTTGAGGGGGAGTCGGAGTCGCAGTTAAAATGCCTCCAATTTTAAATAAATTATATGTATAATAGTTTAAGAATGAAAGTAAATTATTCGCATCGTATTGCCTACATAATATATAAATTTAAGTTACAAAACATCAGAAAAGACTACTGTATGTGGTTGCAATTACATGTATGTGTATTGCAGTATAGCTATCATAGCCAACACACATAACTAAGAGAGTTGTGGAGTCGGAGCTGATGGAGTCGCATGTTTTATGGAGTCACAGTCGCACAACTTAATAGGTGGAGTCGGAGTCAAAATATGTTTTAGACTCCAGAACTCTGGTTACACGAGCTGAAATAAAAGAAAAACAAAATACCGCCGTTGAATCAAAATAAGTTCCTGGGTGGTAATTTAATCATACTTAGTAACACAACGTGTTCTTAAATTCTTATGATCACACTAGGAGGGTGAGTCTAATATTGAGACTGACTTCGTAGTATCACGGCATGGGAGTTTGGCAGCACAGCATGGAACTTGGGTAGCAAACCAAGGATAGACTTCTCTGCTCGTTTCTATTACCTCGTTCTATTTTATTAAGACTCACTGCCTAGTATTTAATAGTCAGCAGTTGTAGTGCATTTGAAATAGTTCAGCACATAAGCTCTTTGTACTGTAGGGAAATAAAAGTGCGCAATTGAAGCTTAAGGTTTACTGAAGACGTGTAAGCTAACTTAGGATTCGTCTAAGATTTAAGTAAGAATCCTGAATTGGGTTGACCGGGACCTGCGATCTCGTAACTGAAAAAACAGAATAAAGTGTTAAGCAAATAAAACAGTTGATTCAGAAATTAATGTAGCAGACTTTCACACTTATGACTGCGATCCTCGTACAATCCTCCATCCGGTACAGACCCTGCAGCCAGTTTGGCGCTTGACTTGAGGCTTGAAAAAAAGGCAACAACGAAGAATGCGAAGCAGATGTAAGTTTTAGGGAAAGACCTTTGATTACAATGTAAATAATTAAAGATTCAAAGAAATATTTAACGTGGGAAAGAATTATTATCTCAACGAGTCTTAAATATTAGCACGTCTTTCACCTAGAAAGCCACCTTCAGTTATCATGTCTTCAGGGGGAGGTGTTTGAGGATAATGCGAGGCCGACTAGGTTGAGTAAGAAAGTAAGTTAGTAATTGGTTTAGAGCTCTTCCTGGTGAATATAGCTCGTGCTTAATGCTTCTAACTAACCTGAGACTAATAATATGCGTAATGGAGGTTTAAAAAGACCTCTGCTATTTCTTAAGAGTAATTTAAATTTCAGGGAAAACTTCATTGAGAACTTTTGTCGGACGTCAAAGTAGTTAAATGATTCATTTAATATTAATAAATAGAGCAAAATGAGAAATATATGAATTAAGCCTTCTAATAAAACAGAGTTTGTATGGAGAATTCAAGAAAAGAGGGAAATTTAAAGACGGCCGGAGCTGAAGATCGCTTCGGCGCTTCAAGCTTAGTACAGATAAAATTTACAAATACATAAATCTCAAATCTAAAATTCACTAAGCTCAGAATTCCGTATCGTTATTTGTGGATGCTGAATAATTAATTGAAACCACTTTTACCACTTATTATACTGAGTTCTGAGTAAAGGCTTTTCTTTAGTTTGTGCGTGATAAGAAGACGGACTGGTGGATAATTAATAAGTTATTTTAATAGGAGACACAGGATCATGGTTATAAAGAAATGTTTTTGTATGACAGAGACTAGCTTCTTGTTCAATTAATGTGCATAGAACAGTTTTATGTGCTGAATTCTCAAAAGATTTAGCAAGAAATCGTTACGTGTGTGTGTGTTTTCAAGTAGAGCTTACTAAACTGTACCAGGTGTTGTGACTTATCATACATCATCTATATTAAATGTTGGTTGTGTTTTTTGTAAACAAATCAACACTGAAGTAATAATAGTATAACCTGGCATGTCATTGTTACAAAGGAGTGGCAGTAGGCACATTATTAGTTCATCTTGACGTATATTTTTGGTGAGACCTCTGATTTGCAAGTTTGTCCGTGCGGCCGGACTGCTCTTGGTGTGTCACTCGTGCTTCTTTATTTTAGTGGCCCTTCAATACGTACACAGACACGTGCAAACGTCCCAGTAGTGTTTCACCCTGTACCAGACAGACACGTGTTAGCATTCTGAGTAGAAGACCAGGCCCTATTTATGAAGTCACCCATTCACATTCACTTTGCATTCATTCATTTTGGACTTTGTTGGAAACCTGTTCAATGTTTGGAAGCAATTTTTGGTCTCTCGGTGATCTCTCTGCCCTAAGATTTTTGTTACCATCTTCAACGATGTGCATTGCTACTTTTGATGTCTCTACCACTAAAGATGACACTCGCTTTCGGTCTTCATATCCAGAAAGTTTCAATGTAGTACCCGCCTTTTTTCTCCGCTTGTTTGTATGGAATAGTATCGTTTTAACTGGTTCTCAATCGTCTGTTTCAGTGTGTCACAATCTTTTTCTATTTTCCCCTCTTACAGTCACTGCGAGAAGGACTCTTTCGTCTTCCTTTCTTTGGTGTAGAATTGGTGCTATCTTCAGATTATTACATCGTACCGTCTGTTCCTTCAATCTTACAATTATTCATCGAGATACAAACAATCTGACATACGAATTTGAGATACGAGCCACGATTTAGTCTTAATTTTACTTGAGATGCGAGCAAAAGTTTGAGATACGAATCGTGCTTTTGGATGCTGCCAGCAGATGGCGAATCGGTCCTGTATCCACATGTTTCCCACACATTGAGTCAGATTTCGTGCACTGTTCTCATTTTTTCATCATTTTCATATTACCTTTTATTTACCTTTTTGTGCGCAAGGTGCCCTCATTGTCGGTCGCCATCAACAAGCTTTGAGAGGCTTGACGTTGCTTAGGTACTCTCCTAGTTACCCAGTGGTCTAACAGTAGTACTTGTGGTAGGTTGCTGGAGTGGCTTTTGTTACTGTTCAGTAGATCTTGTGTTTCCTTTTACTTCTCTCTCTTGGAGGAAACTAATGTATGCACTTCCGTCACCCTTTCCTGTAGTTACGTAGGAAAGTGTCTAGTTTTATTATGATCAATTGGGATTGGAGTTCATGTCCACGATGCTATATTTGTGCTGCAGGCTGCGCTTTGTTACTTCTTTGATGCATCTGTTGCTCTGGAACCCGTATATGATCTACAAGGGTGCAATTTAGTCTAATTTTACAAGTTATTAGAAGCTTGCTCCAACTTTTATTCTCCCTTGTAGTTTTGAAGTTGCGCAATGAAGATAATCTAGACTTTATCGTACCTAGTAGTCCTGAAGTTAAGCAATGAAGATGCTCTAAACTTTATTGTACCGGGTAGTCTTGAAGTTACGCATTGAGGATCTAGTAAAAGGGCTTTTTATGTTTTCCCCTTGTTCGCGGCTGATATTTCTATCTCAAAATGTCCTACTAGAGTAGAAAGTTTCGTTTGTGTTTTGCTCACGCATTCACACATTCATGCTGCAGCATTTAATGACTGCATTAGGAGACGTTTCTGGAAGTAATATTTTATTACAGAATTTCCGGTGTTTGTGCACACACGAGAAAGGCTTCGGGTACCAGAACAGCACGTTCCACCGCATCATTCCCGGCTTCATGTGCCAGGGAGGAGACTTCACTAAGAATGACGGCACGGGAGGCAAGAGTATCTATGGAGGAAAGTTTGAGGATGAGAACTTCACTCTGAGGCACACAGGTGAGGTTGTAAGATGTCACTTCTGGTGCAGTGTTTGTATTTTCATTTCAAGTCATACGCTTTAACTTCAGTGTATGAGAAGATGGTCGTTCTCGCTGGCACATAAAAGCTAGGAGATATCAGTAAGGAAGATGTCACGTAAAAGCAATTACGTAAAGTTAACGTAATATAAAACTAAGCTGACTTCACAAAAAAGCACTGGCGTCGCATTTGTGGTCGTCGATTTGAACTCAGCTTCAGCATATTAGTGTGCAGTAAATTGTGAATTACTATCAGGGTTGCTATAGTAGCCTTTTTGAGGGCAAGATTCTCAACTCTGGCCTGTTTTGGACATATTGCGCCGTGAGATTTAATGTTCGGCCATTGTGATATTTTTGGCCTTAAACGAACATATCAATATATTCGGTAATTTGACACATGTACATCATATTTATTTATTGATATTCTGCAGAAGAATATTTTTTCTAATATTAATTTTAAAACAAAATGTGAAAATGAATAATATGAAATGTTTGATAATGAAGTCATAGAAGTTTAATTCCTTATTCGTTTGCCCTCTGTTACACATCCACTTTATCCATGCGAGGAAAACCATTTATGAATGTTCCAGGTATCTCTAGTGGAACACTTATCTAAATGTACGTAATGTCTTGTCACTCCACAAGACACTCCTGTGTCTTGCAACTCCAGCGAGTAATGACTTTGAATTAATGTTAACGCTTTTAACTGCGGTTAAAAATAAATAAATAAACTTTATTCTATTCAGGTAAACATGAAATAAAAAATGGATTTTAAATTCTTAATGCTTAAATCTTCAGACTAATGATCATGCTTCCAGCGGTAGTGTCCGTCTATCTGGAAACTTGAGGTAGAGGCTCGTAAGAACACCTTGTGATGATCTCAAAGTTTAAAGCAGTAGTTTGAGTACAGTTAGTCAGTCGGCCTACCTGGACCCTGCGTTACAAGCAAAGAAAATTCGAGGGTCACATGTATGGCGAACTCTCAAAACCAGGGACTTGACTACAGTGGTAGCAAGAAACAATGTATCCTGATTTGTTATAGTTGCTATAACTAGAATACAAGGTCATATTATTAACAATTCGATGTGCTCAAAGATTTTGCAATGAGAGACAATGTTAAAATACTTTAAATCATCCGTATTCCAAGGCAATGAACTTAACACAACGTCGAAATCATGTACTCCAAAATAATTCCTTTGCACTTCAGTAGAAGACCCAAGTGAAGAAAAAGAGGCTGATTTTTTTTGTTTGTTCAAATAGGTATTCTTTGAGGTATTTTTGTTTTGTCTATTAAATTATGTATGATTATTTTAAGTCTGTTTTTTCAACCTCCGATAAGCTATAACAAAGGAATTAACTCATAATTTTATTACCAAAAGTACTACAGGGGCTACTTATTATTTTCCTATTGTATGTTCTAGTCTAATTGTAACGCAGTGGTAAAAGTGAACATTTTTAGAGAATGTTCCTGTGATTTCTCCTCTAGTACGGATTGCCTAGGGCGACCGATTTTGGTAGCCAAGAGTGACTTAGCAGTTTCATATTTCTATCTTTTTCTTAACTAGCTCTTTGTTGTACTCCAGGACCCGGCACGCTCTCTATGGCCAACTCAGGTCCTAACTCGAACGGCTCACAGTTCTTCCTGACCACAGCTCGTACTGAGTGGCTGGATGGCAAGCATGTCGTGTTTGGCTCATGCGTGTCAGGTCTGGACGTCATCAGGAAAATGGAGGTGAGAACAGTTTTGATTTTACAGTTTCTGTGATGCAAATACCCGCCAATACCTCCGTTTTGCTTGGTTCAAAGTTGTGTGAAATGTGCATAGTGGGGCACTGATAACCGGTAAATTCAGGCATGATCTCCCTGATGTCCTTGCCGAGAGGGAGCTCGGCACTTCTCGTCAGAGCCTTGTTGCACCTCAAGAAGCGGATCTTGAGGAGCTATTGAAACACTTCAAAAACCTTAAATTAACTCCCAGACGATCTCTGCCCTGCATCTACGCCTTTTTATCGGTTATCTGTGGCCAGCATAATGTGCTTTCCTTTACAGTTTTATTTTTGCTAACAATTCATGCCCAAGGTAACTTGCGACGGCTGTACTCACGCCAAATAAATTTTAGAAATAAAAGTAGAAGTGAGCACCGTGCACCGATCCGTCGGTCTCATTTTATTTCGTCTGTACGGAGTTTCTCAAAAAAAAAAAGGAAACTCACAATTTGAATTAATATATCGCAGCACCGTCGAAGTTAGACGTTTTTTTAAAACAACGTTCTGTTTGTCTACTTATTCTACGTTTATTTTTGAAATATGAGATGTAAAACTATGAATTCTGTAATGAGTTTAGTAGTAGCTATTAAAATAGTGTGTGGGAAAACAAGTAAAATGTTGAAGGGAACTTAACTTCTGCTTAATTTCACTCAAAAGCTATAAAAATTTGGTTCGTAACTTTGGATTGAAGACACGACTGATAAGTGAAGTGCGATTACGAAATCTATTCTTCATTTATTTTTCATGGACCTTAAGAATGCAGTTTAAAAGAAAATACAGAGCTTTTGTGGTTACAAATTATCCACATTTTAATTCACAGCCTTCTGATCGACTCACGCCCACTAAGAAGACCATTTAAACAAATATCAAAAAGACAAGACTGAAGGAACAAGTTTCAATCCAAACGAAGAGTGATTAGGTCGCATGAAAATATAACGAACACAGTAAGATATTAAACTTGTTAAAAAATATTATAGATAATGAAAGTACCTTGTTCGCATAGACCGACAGATTGCTGTTATTTCAGCGCATTGGTACTTCTTTCTTTTATTCTGCTCTGAAATTAAGAATCTCCAGTTTCTTCAGTATTTTACTTGCTTGCACGAGCACACTTTCGATGGCTTCCACATAACTCTTTGCAGAGTATATGATTTTACATGTAAGCTTATGAAATTTTCGACATGGATCTGAAATTAAAATGTTGTAAGAAAACGTCTCACTTCCTCGATGTCGAGGTGCTTTATTATAAATTGTTGGTTTCTTTTTTAACGCCGTGTACAGGGGGCAAAATGAAACGATTCATACGTCGAGGAAATGTTTGTCTGAGAGACGTATGGCGCAAATCAGGCCACGTTTTTCTGAAATGAGTGGTATTGGATACTGCAAGAACTTCAATGTGATCATGCAGCATAAATGCGGACTTTCAGCAATGGCCCCAATTCCCAAAACCATCAAAACAATTGAAGAGTATCGGCTATCAATATCTAAGGAGCAATCGAAAACCTAAAAATAGAATCGAACGTCAGATCTGTGAAGCGCCTTGTTCTTCAGGACAGAGTTAGAAGGTTGGACCGAGTGAATAGCATCCTGTAATTTATGAAAAATTATCGAGGAATTATTCTCACGCATGAAAATTTCCTCCTGAGGACACATACAAAAATGAAGCCGCTTCTTGGCTCCAAATCTCCATGAGATATATGTATTTTATTTTATGCTCAGTTACATCAATACTTCTGGTGACATTATAAAGTAACTAAACATTGTTCTGGCTTAGAGCAGTGCTCACTAGCGTTAGAAGTCTCGGTAAATTCCATTTGTGTATTTTGATTGATTTTTGATGTGAAAACTGTTGAACGATTCATTCAACGGTTTTCTCATATCTGCCACTGCTTCAAGTTCGTAAACTCTGTGTGACCTGCGCCAGAGTCAGCTGTTTTGTTGTAGGAATCTGTTGTGAAAGAAGTTTTGCTAGTTTGCGTCGGGGATATGATGAGCGAATCGTTCAAGTAACTTCCTACCCGACTTTTTTGTGTATTTAAATACAATCAAAGATTGAGTGCTTTCTGATATTATATTGAGAATTGAAAGTATAAAACTAGCGGTTTCACAACATTTTTGAAAGGATGAAAGAATAGTGCAATTTTTATCGTCGAAATAATTTGTTTCTTTCCATTGTTTCAGCGATGTGGCAGCAAAACGGGGAAGACCAGCGAAAGAGTGTATATATCTAACTGTGGAGAATTAGTTTAGTTGTTTAATACTTTTTATATTAAATTTTACGTTTTTTCATGAGCTTCCTGTCTCTTCTCATTCGATTTATTTTAGTTTCAAGCTTCTAACTAATATATTTGCATAAAAAAAGAAAAATGCGCTCGCCTGATGTCCGGGACTTTAGCTTGTCCCGTGGGAAAAATGACGAGGTCGTTGGAAGTTGATTGTCTTGAAGCCGTGATATTTTTTCCTTGTGGACTTGACACCGTTTTCAAGAATAGCACCTCTTGTTCCTATTGACGGTTCCCGTGAAACGACCCCGAAACCGACGCTTCAAACGCCGACATAGAAGCGCTCTTACGATCAGTTGACGGAATGTTGCCAGATAGAGGTAAATTTGTCTCGAGTTTTAAATTCCTTATATATTTATTACATTTACCTCTAAGTTTAAGCTCCTTGTATATTTATTTCTGAATATCCTGACCACCTGGTCAAGGTAACTGATCTTACAGTTGCACCTTCAAATCGATTTCCTCGAAATATTAAAATGGAGCTGATGTCCCACACTCGTTCATGCGCCACGAGGTCAATTGTAAGCGGCAGGGACTATCACATATTAGTGACAAGAGGCTACGCTCCATTTTTCATCGATTCACTAATCGATCTTCAGGAATTATTACAGTACTATAAAAACAAATGAAATCAGAATAATTGATCGCTTCTGCCTCAGCCAGAAAAAGTCACAAACTACGGCATTAACTGCATGTCATGGGGGTTTGTAGTTTCAGCACCAGCAAAAATCGAAACTGACAACTTTTTCTTCCCCTCAATCGCAAAATAATATTCGGGGAAATTTAAGACAGAATGTTGACGTATGTACAACTAGGGACTCATCTAATGCTAAAGTGCATCGAAAAGCTTAACTTCAACAGGTATCAGAGGTGGAAGACAGAGGCAATCCCTAGTCCCTACTTTACCCACGAATGAGTTCAGGACTCAAGGCAGAACTCACTTGGCTTCCTACCGCGCTGATAGCAGGTACAAACTGTAACGCACTCTACTTTAAAAAAAAGATAAAACATAAACAGCACATACTGGCATTACACTCATAGAAATAGCATTATCATAAGAACTCACGCCAACCAAAAAACTACACATCTCTGCAACTAAACCTACATTTGCATAGCGAAATTTCATTAAGCCAATACTCGCTTCAACGCTGATATTGTCAACTTGAGTGTTCCCCATAAATGAGTATTTTTGAAATTATGAACCAAAATTAGACTATGGAAACACCTAGGGAAATTAGCACTTCCGATACGACGTTCATTACGCTGTTTACAAAGAATCGCCCACTGCTTAAATAAGGTCGAGTAATTGAGCATCTTTTCACTAAAACTTTCATTCCTATTGTGAAACCAAACTTTGACAAAACATAGAAGTAACCCTACCTTTTATTACGTTCCATTTTCACTGCGCAGAGCAAAATATCGTATGAACTAGCACAGAATGTACAGCGTGGTGAAGTGACGCCGAAATATAGGACATCGCTAATGACAAAGTTCCGTAATAATACACTAAATTTGGAAAGAGACAAAATTCTCTTCTCCATGACTGTGGGCAAAATGTAAAGAATAAAATCTGTTGTATCATCCTGTATGATGCACATTCGTTTTTTTATAAACCGAAAATGAAAATCAACCCCTGCTGTGTTTCCTAATCGCAACATAAGAATACGTAAAGCAATTGCTTTATTTGGCCATGTAATTCGCTGGCAAAAATACTCCCTGAATTGCGTCGTTGACGATTTCAGCCTCAAGTGGCAAGGCGCTGGGAAAATGCCAGGTGAACCAGGTTTTATGCCGCAAGAATCTGAAATGAACAAACATTGGTAAAAAATAAAACAAATTCTCAAAACTAGCATTAAGAACTAGTGACTGATATTAAAAAGTTCTCGGTAAATTTTTAGCTTACTACAATTATGAACATAACGGATTTTTTCAAAAGTGAGGTTCAAGAATTACTTTACCCATCGCACAATCTAGGTCCAGTTAATGCATAACACTATTGCTTAATATTATATTTTAAATTAATTGATAATTGAGTTCATCTCGGAAATGCTTCCTAATGGATACAAGAATTATAAGTGGTTGAACCGCTTAGCTCATGAAATTGTAGATAAACTTACAAACGGAACTGACTTTTCTAAATAAATAATGGAAAACCACGGCTGAAAATTGACCGATAATCACCGTTTTAGAACTCACTACTTGGCTGTAATTTTCAGTGATGATCAGCACTGACTATCGATCAACCAAACTTATACTGTTAGTATGACGCTATTACGATACCATCGTTTCCAGCCGAGTAAAATTACATTTTGTGCATTAAAATTTCTAGTTTGTCCAGAAAATTTGTGACACGCGTCGTGAGCACGGCTCCATCGGACGCATACAAGACTATTTATGAGCGACAGCCGCTAGGGCTCCTAACCGAACCATAGTTAGTATTGAAGCTGTACACATTACACCAGACATCACTATTACATCATCATGCCTCCAATAATTGCCTGTGCAGCAAGGTATATTTGCTGTCTGTTTAGAGGATGCTCTCTGTCCATTACTCCCGATACTTTTTTGCAGTTACAGTACAGGATGGGCGAAGTACAATAAAGATTACAATACAACGAAGTGAAGTTCGAATGCGTTCTTCATGAAGTGCTCATTAAACACAAAGATAAAAACGCAGCAGTCAGGCAGGGAATGAACTAACACATTTATAATAGTGAAACGGACAGGCCAAGTGTGCAGTATGCGTTGCACATCTATTCTTGACAGATTTTGCCTTGAGAGATTTTATGAATGCAAGATAAACGGTAGTATAAATCAGTGAGCCAGTCTGGCCGATGAGTTAGCTGTCGTTGGGGTTCCACACATGAGATGCTCTACCAAACACAATCCATGGCTCCATGCGCGTGTTGTAGCTGCTCTGCTAAACGGACTTGAACGTACGACTGTAAAATCTCTAGCAAAAAGTTAAATTTAGAATGATAACAACTAAACATAAACAGACTAGAATATTATTACGTAGATAATCTGAAAACCAACGTTCATTCATCAGTTCACATGATAAGGGACACAAAACCGAGTTAGGACGTGAAGGGGAAGAGCGCACTTTAGTTACGATCAGTCGTCAAGGGGTTTGAGGGAGACGTGCACTGACACCCTGCCCCACATTAAAGTGTGGTATGAGTAAGACAACCTACGGGTTCTGTCTGTCTTTTGCAATAACTCCTGAAAGGGAAAAAGGCTCCGTAATAAATTCATGGAGTTGAACTGTGATGTGAACGGCTTCAAGCATGAAGTATCTGTAGTGTAGTGCTAGCTTACACTACAATAGTGGCTATCAACCGGAACCAATCTCCGTCAGACTGGAACCATGAGCCTTCATAAAACGTCGCAGCAATATGAGGATATCAGTTCCACATCAGAGAATACTAGCCTTCCTGCGCGCGGGTAAGATTACAATTATAGTAGCCACCAAAGAACTATGGATTTCCGACTGGCCAAGCGCGACCACGCGAAGAAACGAGGGCCCTTCCTAAACTTAAATCATTACTCGCGTCACCACAGAACGACCATTAACTAAGGCTAAATAGCGGAATTCTCTACGCCCTTTTATCTCTACTCGTACTAAAGTTCTCTATGATCAATCTCTCTACGTCCAAAGACTTCACTGAGCCACTGCTCTATGTCAAGAAGTGAGCCAGAGCGACGAACATAATTAAGTCAACAATACATATGTAGTATACTTCAATAAAATTTTGTAAATCTCATCAGTGTTAACTTGCCTCCTCCTGTTGTGAATATTATTCTCTAAGAACACCATAGGTCAACCTGGTCCTCAACTTACTAACGAGTACACCAGCAGCATGGGAATTATGCTCCAGGTTAACATTAATCTGCACAAACGGGGAAAATCTCCACTTCTTTGAACATGTTTCCAAGAAATATTTCAACAATTTTAACTTGACACCAATTCCAATAAATATTAAGTAAATGGAAATTTCTTGAAACAACTTTTAGACTTGCTAAGTTCAAGCACACCTGAAGTAAAGTACAACGGCCATAATAAAACTATCGGTAGTTTTAATTTTCAGCCAAACATGACCACGTTCAAAAGATCCGAAATGAAGGCCATCAAGAAACTGTTGTTCCACAAGTATGACCAAAAACTTACTAATTGTGACCACAAAAAACTTTTCAATTCAATAGCAAATGCAAACCTAAATGTCCACATTTTTATTCATACTAATCGTACCAACAATTCAATGAAAAATCCAACTATTGTAAAAAGTACGCTATGCCTCTTCAAGTTACCAGTGACGTATATCTTCATTTCTTTTTCAGTGGCCTTTCATCACTACAAAATGACATGAATCAAAGGAATGTACATTAAAAATTACTGAAGATGAAAGCAAGCAACGATATTGTATAATAACTTAGAGGTGAGAAAAATATTTTTGCCTACCAGACTTCCTAAACAACTTTGTCCGCAGTAGATCGTCAAAAGCAGCGTTGCTGCTTCCGGATGTCATCGGAACACTAATCATCAACCAACTTGGATGCTCTAAGCATACATCTACTATACACTAGTACGCCTGGGGTGTAAAGAAAAATTAACTCATCATTGATATTGAAGGTTCTAACGCGAATGTTTGTATTCTTCTTACAAGTATTTAGCACAAATGAATAACAACTGATCGACTCACTTGCTTGACTGTGCTTTTGATGAAATTCTTCTTACTGGTCAAGTCCACGTTCGGGAACTTGTCGTTTACTCTCTGATACATGTTCTTCATGGTCATCTCCTCCAAGTTGACGGATTTCATATAAGTTTTGATAAAAGATTCGATATCTTCATCCTGTAAGAAAAACTCAACATCATCGCAGCAATAAAACGTTTTAGCTATTTATTGAGAAATAATATTAAGAAGATTGATTTTGATGATCACTAATATATTATCAAACTACAGACTATTTCAGAGTAGGCAGTGACTAACTTACCGAGGGGTTCACTTTCTTGCTGAGCAACTCTTCATCAGAACTCTCGTCTCTATCCTCTCTCTTCTTCGAGGGTGAAGCCTTTTTTCTCTTCATGCCTTCTCGTTCAACTTTGCCAATAACGTTGTCCTTTTCTTTTTCGGACACTTTCCGTTTTGTATAAGCTTTCTTTTTTACTTCTGGCTCACTGTATTCATCATCAGATCTTTCTAGTACCTGTCTTTTTCGTTTGGTTGGCTTTTCAACATCCAAATTGGCTTCAGAAGCGCTTTCTTCTAAATTTTCCGATTCACTAGCGCTAGGTTCACTAGCTTCTTTTTTAGCAGCAGTTGTCTTCTTCTTCTTTTTGATTCCTTGAACTTTGCCACTATCCTGTTTCGTCTTTTCTTTGCCCGAGCGTTTTTTGCCGCTTCTCTGAAAAATTGTTTACATATTTTTGAGAAGGTGATGCTCCTAAACAGGCCAAGACATTTCATTAGCCACACAAACTCCATCAAAAGCAATGAAAAGTATTTTAATTTATTTCTCAATAATACTGGCGTAGGGAATTAGAGTTAGTAATGAAGCGTGGGTTTGTCAAAATAATAATGACAATTTTTGTGGACACATCACGAGGTATAATCCAGCAATTCGTTTCCAACATTACAAACTTATGTACCTTTGAAAATAGTAGCGTTAATATTATCTAGATGGACGAAGAAGAAAAGTTACACTCCCTAATTTATGGAACTGGAAGGCGCAATGACCTCCATATTTCCTTTAGATCAACGAACAAATAATTACCGACAAATACGTCAAACGGTTAACATTAAGATCAATATACTCAAACGTTTCCCTCATCCCACATTCAACAGGTAGTAGTTTTCTATGATAGGAGTACATTAGCAAGAGTATGATAAACGTCTCAGTTCTCCCGCAGCCGAGGTAGACCAAAGCATCTACGATTTGAAGCATTCATGCGTAGAAGCGAGTGTAAGGATGTGAGTACCCTGTCCTCGTCACAGTGCTTACAGTTGTTCGATGCAGACTCCCCTTGTCAACACTTGTACCTCCATAAATGTTCGTCAACCTCACCAGTAATGAACACTATCGGCAGCACCATGTAATTGGAGCTCTAATTTACTGAGAAATATCACTTGCCTTGGCTTGGCCCGCTCCCACAGCAAGACTTAGCAATCACAACCATATGCACTGTGCCTCCTCCCGTGTGGAAGGGGATGAGTAAGATCTGCTGAAAACGCCTCTTTACAGGCTCCTACATCATCTTACTCTTTACTTGTAGCAAAATCAAAGGAGGGACGCAAGGGCGTCATGCTCGTTAGTTACTTTCACAATTGTAAGCCACATTGGTATCTCAAATGTTTTACTCGTTCAATTAAAACACAAGTAACATATCTGAGTAACTAATCTTAAGAAAGATAATTATTAAATAAAATCACAAGTTAAATATAAATGTTAAGATTGAAATTTATGATATATCTGAGAAAGAAATTGAAAAATACACTTACAGGAACTTGGTGTTGTCACGATTTTTTAAAGAAGCGATGTTTGTGAGACGCTAATATGAAATAGTAGGCATTCAAAGCCTCCAGGTGTTCTATAGAGTGATAAGGAGGTAAGTCTGGGGAAGCAGCATTCATAGTTCACCTTCTTAGGGACACTGCGCTCTACGAGCGGAGGTTTCACCAAGAAAGACGCAAGACGCTCGACGAGCTCCTCCCTCCTGCCGCTTACATGGAGCCCTACTATGTTCAGCGCTGTGGTCAGCATCGACTTCGCCTTCAGCCTGTAACAGGGAAATGGAGCATGAGCTACATTTGAATCTGCACAATATGGATTCTGAGTTGTGAGAAGTAAATATACTAAAATAATGTAAAGTGTAGTGATATAAAGTTGATATGGTTTCCTAATGGTCTAAAAAATCGTGCACGTTTCTAAAACAACCAATTCTGAGCAGTGCACAACTATTCAAGTAACGCAGTAGATCATTGCGCACAAAGCCCAACTCATTCATTTGAACTATGCTATGCAAATCACCTGAGAGTTCAACAAATAAAGTTCAGCCTAAAATAAACAAGTGAACAATTATCTATTTTTTATTGATTTAACTGAAGATAATATTAATGTTCGTAAATTTGTGTATAATTAATTGTCAAAAGATTTATTGAAAACACTTTGTTACTGATTTCGATTTGACAGCGCAAAAGTTGATTCAACACAATCGCTTGGATATGAAATACGATCCGAAATTTGTTCTGCAATGTATGTATGAGCAAAAAACGAGTAATTTAGAGTTTCCAAGTGAGATGCCAGTAGAGTAAAACAGAATTGACACCGATTTTTAGCATACATTGCCCTGGTAAGTATATTTGAGTGTCTCAGTCACTGTTGACGAGGCAAAACAGGTGCTTGCATATCAGTGAAGAGAATGCCTCCTTGCGACTAGTGAAGACTTACAAGCTCGAGTCCAAAACTTGCGATGTTTTAAACAAACTGATAACGGTAGAGCATTCGAAAACAGCGAGAGATCACGCATTTATATACTGTCTTAAGGAATTCTTTCCTCACCATTTTATCCCGCCAGATTTGCTAGTCTCAAAGCACAGATTGACGAAGATTCAGAGCAGGATTTTTTACGGCTCTATTATGATACCATTTTTTTTGTCCTAGGCTATGCGACTCTTGAAATATTTAGGCAAGTGTTTTGGATTATATAATAATAATTGTGTATTCTTTATGAAATTTTCATATGGCTCGACTTATGCTTTATGGACTATATGTATGTCAAAGATGTGTAACAGGCGTTTTAGTAGCTAATAAACTTTTTTGTCAGTATGAGTTATTTTTTTCATTTTCTATTTAAACTATAAATTTAGGATTAACAATGGCAAAACAATATGCATAAAAATTGTTTACTGTTACTGAATATAATTATCAGCACTGAGCTACCTACTGTATTTTTCTCAATAAAGTTGTTAAAAAAAGCAAAAAGGCATAGCTGTAGGCATAAAGTTATTTATAGCTTTACAAATAGCCTGATGATTCACTTGGCAGTGATCAAATGCCATTTTTGTTGATAGGTAACATAAACTAGGTATATGGTAAGAAAATATCCAGTTACTATTAACAAGTCGGAGTCGGTCCTTCAAATAACCAGGAGTCGGAGTCGGAGTCCCGACTCACCAGCCCTGGATATGATACATGTTCTGAGCTCCACCTCAAAAAGATTTTGTTTATACCCAGAGAATCTTTATAGTTTGAACTCATAAAACATCGTTATTCAAAAGTATTCATTGTGTGCATCAATCCTATCAGTTTCTTTAATAATCAGAGTAATAGAGCAAAACTTGCGCTGAACAACGTTCGAATTTGTTCATCCCAGAGAGAACGAAAGAATACCTCGATCTAGAGGCATAAATAAGTCATAGATCTACCATTTACGATGAGTGTTGCTAAAATCTGTAGATATCGATTTGCAGTATTTAGAATATTACTCTCACATAAAATATAACTTGAAAATCCTCCAGAAAAGGTTTGAGTTGGCACGTTTAGAAAATATGAACTGAACATTTGGAAGCTATTTATAATAAAACTGAATGTATAATAATAATAAAAATATGTATACGGACTATATTGAAACAAATGCACTTAAGAAGCACAAGACTTGAAAGAAAAACCACTTATGACTCTTCACAAGATTTATAACTGAATATTAAATTGAAAGCTCACCTGTTAATTCGTCCCATTAGCTCTTTAAATTTTTCATCGTCCTTGCTAAAATCATAGCCCTTAAATTTTCTGATATTTTTCTTAATTTCTATTCCAGATCCAGGCCGCAGAAACAAAATTTTATGGAAGAACTTGAGCTCTTCACTCTTTATAACCTGCAATAAAAACGTCCAGAAGTTAAAAAATAAAATTCGGAAAGAAAATATTGGGTTGGCCAAAAAAGTTCGTTTTTTAAATGCCATCTTTCCGGCTTCCTAGAATGCATTTTATGTTCTTATTCTTCAAATACTGTATTCGGTTTAGCAAACACATTGACCCTAGTGTGTAATAACACACTAACACAGAACTAACACTGACAGACAGATACAAATTTTGTGCATAGAGCTTCCATTTGTGATTCGTTGCAGAAACGGAAAAATAATGACCCATTTTTGAAACGCATTGCGACTGGAGATGAAAAGTGTATCGTGTACAGTAATGTTACACGCAAAAGATCGTGGGAAACGGCAAATGATCAACCACAAAGAACACCCAAAGCAGGCCTCCATCCAAAAAAGTGATGTTATCTGTATGCTGGGATTGGAAATGTGTTATATTTTTTGAACTTCTTTCTGCTAACACAACCATCAATTCAGCGATTTACTGCGAACAACTGGATAAATAAAGCATGGCTCTCCATCAGAAGCGACCGGAGCTAGTGAATCGTAACTTTTTTTTTCACCATGACAACGCACGGCCACATACAAATGGTGATGAGACTGACAGAGATAAAGTGGAATATTGGAGAAGTTAAGATAGGCAGAACTAAGGAATATAAGTACCTGGGATGTATGTTGAGTGAAGATGGATGTGCAGGAGCAAAAGGTGAGAAAGTGGTAAAAGCTATGCAGTGGTGGGGAAGGCCTAGCAGTGTGGCCAAATATAGAGCAAATAAGTATGAATATGTCAGAGGAATTTGGAAGTATGTTGCAGTACCTACCATAATGTTTGGTATGAATGTTATGGCATAGAATGGAGGAGACCTTGAAAAGTTGGAGGTGCTACAGAATAGGGTAGGGCGTGTGGCATTAGGTGCCCCGAAATGGACGGCTGCAGAAGCTCTTAGAGGGGATCTAGGATGGAGTCTGTTTTCTGAAAGAATGGTAAAGGCTGTGTTGAATTATAAGGTGATAATTGAGCGAATGGAGGATAAAAGGTGGGTTAAACGAATCTTTGAATCGAATCTGAGTGAAAGTCTTTGGGAGAAAATTTGCTGGGGGCATTCAAGAAAACTGAAGATTCAGAAGACTGTTTGTGTTAGAATTGGGAGAACCATGGACAATTGGTTATTGAGAGGTCATGGAGGTAAAGGAATGATGTAGGATTACAATAAGTGGAAGGAAGAAATTGAAAACTAACAAAAGAGTATGGCCGGAACAAATGGAAGCATAGTATGAATGGGAAAACTACTTTAATTTGGTATGCCAGTAAGAATGTACCAAGGTTTGAAATGTTTTATGATGGAAGTTTTGGCAGCCAACTCTTGTTTGCCATCAGATGTAAGGCATTAAGTGTGAATAGGCATACATGGAGGTGGAATGAGGGGAATACAAGGTTATGTCTGCAGTGTAACAGAGGAGTAGAGGAAACAGTTGAACATCTATTTTTAGAATGTAGTAAATATGAACATGAGCGAGAGAGCCTCATGGATGTGGTCCATGAGCAGTGTGAAGTAAACAAGTGGAATGCAAGGTATGTTGAAGAGGACTCTGGTATGAGATATCTTGCAGGGCTGGATGAGGAATGTAACATGACTGTTGTGGATCAAATGAAAAGTTTCTTAGTGCATGCATGGAATAAGCGACAGTGATGTTGAATAGTCATTTTTTAATGTGACTACCTGCTAAGAATGAAGGGCTGTTTATGACAAGTTGGATTTTCCAGTGATGCCCTCACTTGGCTGGTTCATTTGCAGGAAATGACTCAGGATGGCCCAAGAGGAATTACTTTAAATGACCCTGGCTCACAGGAGAAAAACTCGCGGATGCCATCCTGTTGTATATGTGTGTGTGTGTGTATTAGAGGGAATTAAGGCCGTTATAAAAGCCCCAGCCAAACGCTGGCCCTCAAATCTAAGTCTAAGTCTATACTGCTTTAGCTACTCGGGAAAAGTTGCTGCAGCTTTTGTGGGAAGTTTAACCTCACCCTCCATATTCTCCAGATTTGGCCCACTCTGATTTCCATCTGTTTCGTTCACTGCAGAATTCATTGAATGGGAAGGAGTTTGATTCTGATGAAGATGTTAAAAGTTTCTTGGACATCTTCACCAATAACGAGCCTACATTCTTTGAACAGGGGTTTAAAAACTTACCAAACAGATGGCAAATGGTAGTAGATGAACATGGAAACTATTTTATTGACTAAATAAATGTTTCTAAATATTAATTCGGTTTTAACTTCCTCTTTAAAAAAACGAACAAACTTTTTGGCCAACCCAAGAGTAAGAAACTTCAGAACTGCTTCTTACACTAAGGAGGTTTAAGGCAAGTCAACATTCAGGAAAGAGGAAAAAAAATGCACAGCTACTGGTGACAAGTCTAGCACAAGTTGCAGCACAGATACGTCCCTACAAGCACAAGTTGCAGCACAGAAAACAGGAACAGTAGCTAGGAACATCATCACTTATCGCAAGATGTTTGCATTAGTAATTGAAAATCCAATGAATATGTATTGTGTACTAAATTGAGATGAAGTTTCTTTCACACGCCCGCTAAACACAGGTCTACCTACAGTCACACACTGAACACAGGTCTACCTACAGTCACACAACTTTTGGGTAAAGCCTTGATTCAGAACCTCGCGGCATACGTAACTCATTAAAATCCTGACGACTGAATCAATGCGAGCGACCACAATTAACATTCATTAACCCTTTAGCGACGAAAAGGACAATACGGTCCTCTTTCACGGTCTTTGGGAGAATTGTTCTAATAATTAAACAGTGAGCAATATGAGGTTGCTACCAGGTTTGAACGCGGCGTCATGTTACAGCGTCGTTCTTTTGGCTGCATGGCTCTCAGCGTGTTTCATTGCATCCGTGTACAGACGGTCTTCGTAAGCTTAAACGTAGAAACTAGAAAAAAATTCGTCGCTAAAGGGTTAAATAAAGAGATACTTATGAAGTGCACTACTCACGTTGATCATGTGGTTGATGTATGGGCTGTCTTCTAAGCGAACACCAGATCCCTGGTCAAGATCAAGCTTCTTTGAAACAGGTAGCGGTGATGCGGAAACATAATTAATCACTTTTTTCCGTTCACGTTTTTCACTCTTCAGCTTGCCATCATTTGCTTTATCTGAAATGGGAAAAAATCTTATAAAAACAATACAAAATGTGTTAGGCAATATATATATAAAATAAAATCAGGCAGACAAATTTAGCAACATTAGCTACAAGTACTGATGCTTGTACAATTAAGTGACCAGCACCAGTACACAATCTGCATTTGAAACGATGCATTCGACAGAGAAGTTAAGCAAAAAAACTGCATGTGAATATTTTCACAGCAAAGAGGCGTAAAAATCGCTGAAAAACGAAACCCTACAGCAAATGGCTGAAACCACCTCATGCAGCCATCTTCAAGATATACAAGCAGATGATTGTTGCAGAGACGTCCAAGGTTCTTATAGTGATCTCTATGTATCACTCTTCAGTCTTAACATTCAGACATCTATTATCTCCAAGCAAGTAGTGTATAACTTTCTCTTCTGCCTCACTCGGAGTGAGCGCCTGAAGGAGTAAGGGACCGTTGAGGAACCCAACAGGAAAACAGGCAAATGAAGGCAGCATGAGTTTAAAAGACTGTATATAGGTATTCTATACGTTGATTTTTCTTTCTTTGCCGCTCTCGTCCACGTCTTGACTTCGAATACTGGCGTACTAGTATCTTGCCGGTGGAGAACAGGAACGTAGGGAGTTGGAGCATGCAAATTGTTAGCACATCCTGTCAGTGGACAGGGTGGCTTTTCTCATCGCTTGCTCTATTTGTGGGCTAGTCAACAAACCGGTTAGATGTGTTGACTTTGGAAGCGCTCAGTATGAAGTGACTAACCTGGCTCACAGATTCCCTATGCAGGCGTTTGTATGGGCTCAGCCATCTCACTCCTTGGTCGACGTGGAGTGCTCGCTTTACGGTATAGCTACGGGACGGAGCCTCATGTACTTTAGTGCTGAGATTTTCTGCTAGTTCAACGATTGGCTCGTTTCAATGTGGCAACTTGTAGTGTGAGCTGGGCGATTTGCCACACACTCATGAGAAATGAGAAATGGAAGAAGAAAATGGCTTAGCTACCGATTGTCACGGACATTTTATCATTGTTAGACTGCAGAGGAAACCTTTAAGTCATAAAAAATCTCTTAGCAACGATGACAGGCAGCACAGACCCCCACACTATTGAGCCAAGTTAACAAATTAGACGATCAAAGTATCAGTATAAATCATTTCTCTATTATGGGTATTAGGTATGAGTTGGACTAGTAATGTCACTAGTAGTCAACATGTAATGCTGCCATTAATATAATACACTTGAGTTTTAGTACTGCCAGCATGCCTTGTACAAATCTGACATAACCTAAATACATAGTGAAATCACTAAAGTGTGTTAAACAAATGCTTTCATTGTGTCACTGTCAGGGAAGAAATTCAGACTTCAAAACAAGCCAATGAATGAGAGCAAACATCATCACAATACAGCTAAAACTCCCTTACACTTCCTTACGTAACACGCCCGTGTACCAACAGTCACTCCACAATTTCGTATTGGTACACCCGTGTACCAAATTATGTTTGGGTTGGCGTTTGGCACACGGAAAGGGAAGAAGAGAAATAATCAGCATGAAAACTTGCAACCTTTTTTACACCTAAAAAAGTGGTAAAAATAACCCAGTTTGTAGAAAATATTTACAGTCCATGTCAATATGTGTAAATAATTTCTACGTCACTCACCATCAACACCAAGTTACTGACACATAATGAAGCACATAACAATGTACATCTATGAGGCACATGAATATATTTCGTAAAAATTTGGTACTGAATATGAAAACTTCTTTTTCAAAATAACTAACCTCTCTAGATATAAGAACAAACATCAAAATGTTTGATATAAAATACACAATGAATCATATACCTGTAGAACATTCAAGTGAGCAATAGACATATTAACAAAATGAGCTTAACAGTAGAGCAGAACAGGTAACTCACTTGTCAGATGTTCCTTCAGAAGCAGTCCTGTCTTGACGTTCTGATCAGATCCATCAGAGCTGTGGTGCTCCTCAGAGCTATGGTGCTCCTCAGAGCTATGGTGCTCCTCTGAATCACTGACAGCCTCATCACCAGGACCACTGACAACCTCCTCATCCTCGTTTGCAATCTCAGTTTTCTTAGGACTGGGGTCTATGGTATCTTTTACAGCTTTCTTAGGACTGGGATCCGTGGTATCTTTTACAGCTTTCTTAGGACTGGGATCCGTGGTATGTTTTACAGCTTTCTTAGGACTGCGGTCTATGGTATCTTTTATGGCTTTCTTAGGACTGGGATCCGTGGTATCTTTTATAGCTTTCTTAGGACTGGGGTCCGTGGTATCTTTTATAGCTTTCTTAGGACTGGGATCCGTGGTATCTTTTATAGCTTTCTTAGGACTGGGGTCCGTGGTATCTTTTATAGCTTTCTTAGGACTGGGGGCCATGGTAATTCACTCCGAGTTTTAATTATCACTGAAATCACAAAAAAAAATTATTATGAAATATATTTACATCATTTCCCTAGGGAAATGGGGGTACTTTACTTTTCTGGGGGTACTCTAAGTACCCCCATAAAAAGAAATCCAAAGGGGTCAAATCACAAGATCTAGGAGCCCAAGGAATATCATCAAAACGTGAAATTAATCGATTTGGGAAAATTGTCTTCAAAAGTTGAATTGATTCCTTTGCTGTACATATGGGCTGTTGCACCATCTTGTTGAAACCACATATTCCTATCTTGAATTTGAGGTCTTAAATATTCTTCAATGAATTTTCGATATGCAGCTCCAGTTACAGTCGCAGTTTCTCCATTCTGATTTTCAAAAAAATAGGGACCAATAATCCTTTCACTTGTCATACCGCACGAGACAGTAACCTTTTGTGAGTGAAGTGGGATTCCTTGGGCTCCTAGATCTTATGATTTGACCTCTTTGGATTTCTTTTTATGGGGGTACTTAAAGTCAAAAGTATACATTAATAGGCCTCGTACTTTAGAACATTTGAAAGAGAACATTTCTCAAGAGATTCGCAACATTCCTCCCGAGATGCTAAGAAAAGTGATGGATTCTGTTACGAAAAGAATGCGCATGTACATAAACCAACATGGTGGACATTAAGATGATATCCTATTTTAATAAAAACTCCAAAACCCTTTCTTTCGTTTGCAATTTACCTGAAGTTTCTATCTCAAGTAGTTTTTGCATAAATTAATTCTAAATATATAATGTGACTTATGCCACACCCTTTATAATAAATACGTGAACAAAAGTTTACAATACCCGACTTTTTTCTGGATATTATACATGAAAATTATTGTAGGATTATTCTAGAATATACATAATACATTCTACTATTTGACAACCGAATTCATCTCTAATAACATGTCATTGGTACAGCAGCTCTCGTTCTGAAAGGTCGTAAGCATGGGTACGAATAAGGACATCAGCCAAGATCTTCGCGGACGTATTGTGGAGTTCCATAATGAAGGTTTGGGATATCGGAAGATAAGTGCACAACTGTGTGTTCCTATAGCCTCGGTTGGAACCATAATACGGAAGTGGAAATGCCAGAATACGACTCTCAGCAAGCCTCGTACTGGCCGTCCTCGGAAGATTAACGACCGTGCTGCTCGAAAATTGGTTCGAACAGTAGTGTAGAGGCCTCAAACTGCTCGTAAAGAATTGAAGGATGATCTCGAGGCATCTGGGATCGAAGTCAGAACCGTGAAGGTCTTCGCTCCAACCGCACCCGTCGTAGGACACCTCTTCTCCAGAAACGTCACGTCAAAGCCAGGCTGGAGTATGCCAACGACCATTTGAACAAGCCAACAGCATTTTGGAACTCAGTACTGTGGTCAGATGAAACCAAAATCGAACTATTTGGGAGAAACAGCACAAACCATGTTTGGAGGCAACAAAACGAGTATAAACCAAAGTGCACCATACCCACTGTTAAGTTTGAAGGTGGCTCAATCATGGTGTAGGGATGTTTCAGCTCTTCAGATGTAGGCAAACTTCACATCATTGAAGGAACCATGAATGGCAGGAAATATCGTGAAATATTGGAAGAGCAACTCCTACCATCAGCTCGTTTGTTAAAATTGTAACGTGGATGGAAATTCTAACAAGACAACGATCCAAAGCATACTGCAAACAAAACCAAGGAATGGTTAAGGATGAAGAAGATAAACATTTTAGAGTGGCAAGTCAATCCCCGGACATGAATACGATCGAAAACTTGTACAAGGAACTGAAATTGAAGATTCAGAAGAGAGGTCCCAATAACATCACTGAACTCAAAGAAATTGCATTGAAGAATGGAATAAGATTACGCCCGAAACTTGTAAAAGGCTGGCAGTGATCTACTATAAACGTCTCGAAGCCATAATTAATAAGGGCTAAGCAACGAAGTATTAATGAATGTATATCTTGAAATGTGTTGTAAACTTTTGTTCATATATTTATTATACATGTACCTATATAATTTTTCTATTAAATATTTGTGGGTTTTAGATATATTATTAACCTTTTTATACTATTGTTTATACATAGTCCAATTTTCGTAATTGTACATGGTCTACAAATGTGCAATCTGACGATTTAATCAACATGTTGTATTATTATGTCCTGCTTTCAAAACACACACAAATCTTTCCCAATATATTTCAGTGATGACTGCAAAATTTTAAGAAGTGGACTACCTTAAACCATCAAGATATAAGAATATTTTCAATACATTTTTTATATATCTTCAACATCAGATTTCAGAATTTACATTAGAAATGAGCCAGTGTTTGTATTTAGTGTTTGTAGTATTTGTATGCCAATGTTCTTTAAAATAGTTAAGCATAAAAAGTGTCAATCTTAAGCCATTACATCCCAGTGGTCTCGTACGAGATGGCTCAATATAAATAAATTTTGTGATAAAACTTTATATACTTTTATACATGTATAGAGCTCATCTGCTGTGTTGGAGTATTTTTCTTCATGTATTCATTCAGTGTTTGATGACCCCATGAGTCTTAAAGTAGATAAAAATGATTGTTTAACCAAGAACAATTTCATGTACAAAAATGATACAGTAATAAGACAACATTTATCATATCTATGAAAATAATATTGTACAATATTAAAAATAATGTAAAAAACAAATTTGGCAGATGACCTGTCAAATACATCAGTATATATCATGCAGGTAAACCTCGAACTTCATATATATTTCACTGATTTGAAATGTTACACTTACTTCCAACACTAGTGCCTTAAGCTTTATACTTGCAGTTGCTAACATTGTGCTAAGAAGTACTACAGGCAGTAACCATTTGTACATACCAGTGTCACTTTGAAGTCTTTCTACTTAAGAGAAACAATGAGAAAAATAGTTAGTGCAATAGAAGGAAATAACACTGATGTAAGATCCTATTGGCAAAATTTTACCATAGAGACAGCAGTAGATAATATTCATTACACTTGGAGCAAAATAATGTTTACAATGAATTGAGTGTGGAGGAATTTGGGGCTTGAGTGTAGTAAAATTATTGATAAGAATATAATTCGTCAGTGCAATGAAGAAACTCTACAACTCATGGGACAAGGCAAACTAAAAAACATAGAAATTGACGCTACAAATATCCTCCAAAATAAGCATAATCAAGAACTTACTACCAAAGAGCTCTTGTAAATGGAACACCATGACATTACTGACTGTAAAATTAATGAGAATGAACACAATAATGAAAGAAACAGTGATGACATCCTATTAGCTAATAAAAACAAAAATTGGTAAGAAGTTTGAAGATTGCAGAGAAGTTGAAGAATATTTTAGCAGAAATAGAAAAAATTAAGATTCAAAAAGTACATTTTTTTTACACCGATGGATTGATGTGTGCTTACAAAGCTAAACATGAAAAACATACTGTATTTGACAGCATATAAGATGCACTTTTTTCCAAAATTTTGATTCAAAAAATCACCATACATCTTGTATATTGTAGGTGATTTTTTCCTTAATCTGACCTACTGAAATGAGGGGGCGTCTTATTTGCCGTCAACTACAGTGATTACATTATATATGACCACAGTGATTGTAAAATGTATGTGATTGAGTATGTATATATGCATGCATTTATTCATTGTATTCAATATATTTGTATTATTTTACTACTTGGATCAAAAGTTGTATGGAATATGCTTGATATAGAGGAAGAACAAGAATCAGTGTTTTTTTGATCATTTATTCACTGGATATGAATTATTAACACATCACAACACTGGCTTTCCAGCAATTGGAAAAACTGATGAAAACAGGCTCAACAAATATCCTTTAAAAAGAAAATAAGAAATGAAAAAGTAAAAAAGGGTTTTATGACTACAAAGTTCAGTAATGAATGCATACCTAATGGAGTCATACTGATGATACAGCCTATACTTATCTGCTCTTATTCACAAGACATGTCTGCAGGTCACGTATAAAATAAGCTAGCAACAAGCTTCATCTAGAAGAAAGGTGATAATGTTCAGGACCATCACAAAACCCTCCAAATGTTTCTTATGACTGCAGAGGACACATAATTATGAAATACATTGAACAAAGGCATCAGTCTAAGCCAGTGTTTCTCAGATTGGTCCGTACCGCCCCCTTGGGGCGTTGAGAAAATGCAAGGGGGCAGTAGGAGGGTATGCCTTGAATGGGGCGCGTATATTACTGTATAATATACAGTAATATAATCATTAGGGGGCGGTGGAAAATCAAATAGCATCAATAGTGATTGGAAAAACTGAGAAACGCTGGTCTAAGCCATGCACTGCACTGTCACATTATGAACACATTGTTCAAAATGAGATGCTACTCAGTGTGCTAATAGCTTCTCTTTTCATAATAATTCCTGAAAAAATTAAATCAATTGGAATCTTTTCTACAGGGAAAATGAATTATTTGGATACCTGTCAACTTGTTTACTTTATATTTCAGTATTTGATTTATTCCTGTTTATTTTACATAAAATGACTGGCAAAACCACCTTAACTTAGTATGCCCATAAGAATGTACAAAAGATTGAAATGTTTCATGACAAACTTTTAGCAGCAAACTCCTGTTTGACATCAGATATAAGGCATTAGGTGTGAATAGGCATACATAGAGGTGGAATGGTTATAACAGGTTATATATGCATATTAACAGAGGAGTCTAGAAAACAATCAATTGAATATGTGGTCTTAGATTATGGTAAATATGAGCACAAGCAGGAGAGTTTTATGGATGTTCTTCATGAACAGTATAGAGAAAACCAGCAGAATGCCAGGTGTGTTAATGAGAACTTTGGTATGAGCTATCTTTTAGGGCTGGATGAGGAATGCTACATAACTGTTATAGAAAAAGAATTTCCTAGTGCATGCATGAAATATGAGACATTGATGTTGAATAGTCTGTTTGCTGGATTACTGTGACTACGAGCCAAGCATGAGGGTCTGTTTAAAAGAGGACTCTCCCAGTGATGTGTTCCCTTGGCTGATTATTTTGCATGGAATGACTCAGGGTGGTCCCTGAAGAATTATTTAGACAACCCTAACACACAGGTAAATACTATGGGACGTCACTGTTGTGTGTGTTTTAGAGAGAATTAAAGGCCATAACAAAGGCCCCAGCCAAAGTTGGACCCCAAGTCTCAGTCTACACAATTTTGCTCTTCTCAGTGAGTGACTAATTGTCAAATGGAATCAGCATACTTTTGTTTTATTAACTTGATCTTAAAAGAGAAGGCTAAAGGCAGGTGGGCTCTTGTTATGGCATTTAATTTCTCTCTAAATTACACATACAACAGGGTGGCATCCCCGAGTTTTTTGGCTGTGTGCCAGGGGCACCTAAATTAATTCCACAAGGATCATCCTGAGTCATTCCATGTAAAAGAACCAGTCAAGCAAACATCACTGGGAGAGCCCTCTTATAAACAGACCCTGATGCTTCACAAGTAGTCATCTTCTAATCCGGGTGAATGACTTCAAAGTCAATGTCTTTTATTTCATGTATGCACTAGGAAATTTTTCAGTGCATTCACAACAATCACATTGCCTTCTTTATCGAGCCCTACAAGATAACTCTACTGAAGCCCTTGTCAATACACCTGGCATTCCACTGGTTCTCTCAATAATGAGCACAAACCTTCCTCATGAAGCTCTTTTACTCATGCCCATATTTACCACATTTTAATATCAGATGTTAAATTTTTTCCTCTATTCCTCTGATACACTGCATAGATCACCTGATATTCCAAGCATTTCACCTCCATGTACACCTATTCATGCACAACACATTGCCTACAATTGTTCAAATTACAATTCAAATAATATACCTGGTGATGTACATATGTACCAACATATAGTCAATGTATTAACACTAATTTCATCATGCATCATTTATGGTATACTACAACCATTTATTTAGCAGTCATACTGAGAGATACAGTCAAAATGTAAATATCTTACACCTGATGGCAACCAAGAGTTGGCTACCAAAACTTCTGTCATAGAACATTTTAATGTTTGTGAGAGGCATAGCAAGTTAAGGTAGTCTTTCCAGTTATGTTATAATTTCAGTTCTTCAAACCATACTCTTCAGTTAAAATTTTCCTTTTCTTTTTCTACATTTTAAAATCTCACTCAGATCTTTCACCTCCATTCTTTGTCATGCATTTTAATTATAAATTAACCACAAAATCTCATCACCTCATATCTGGTTGATTTTATTAAGTAAATAAATTCTGATTGCTGCAATGTATTTCTACTCCAAATAAATGGTGTTTCTAAAAACCATCTAACATTTAGGAATATCGGACATTTAAAGGTTAATTCTAGAGAACTCAGCTTACAAGCTACAGGAACTTAAACTTAGATTTAGGGCCAGCATTTTGCTGGGGCCTTTGTAATGGCCTCCAATTCCCTTCAACACACACATGCAATGATCTGCAAGTAGTAACATTAAAAAAAAAACTGACCAATCAACATCAATCTCGCTTACCCCACCCATGCACCAAGAAATACTTATCTCATCCACAACAGTCATATTACACTCCTCATAAAACCCCACAAGATATCCCATACTAGAGACCCCTTCAACAGACCTTGCATTCCACTTGTTTTCTTCATATTGCTCATGGACCACATCCATGAGGCTCCCTTGCTCATGTTCATATTTACTACATTCTAAGACTAGATGTTCAACTGTTTTCTTTACTCCTATGTTACACTGCAGACATAACCATGTGTTCCCCTCATTCCACCTCCATGAGCGCCTATTCACACTTAAAGCCTTACATCTGACGGCAAACAAGAGTTGGCTGCCAAAACTTCCATCATAAAACATTTCAAACCTTGGTACATTCTTACTGGCATACCAAATTAAAGTAGTTTTCCCATTCATACTATGCTTCCATTTGTTCAGCCCATACTCTTATATCAGTTTTTCAATTTCTTTCTTCCACTTATTTCAATCGCACTCTAGTCCTTTACCTCTACGACCTCTCAATAACCAGCCCACCACTGCATAGCTTTTACCACTTTCTCACCTTTTGCTCTCGCATATCCATCTTCACTCAACATACATACCAGGTACTTATATTCCTTAGTTCTGCTTATCTTAACTGCTCCAATATTCCACTCTATCTCTGTCAGTCTCATCAGCATTGATAACCATGACTTTATTTTTATCTCCCCCAAATTTCACCATGAAATCTCTACTGTATCCATCCACAATCTCCAACATCATTTGCAGTTGCTGCTCTGATTTACTACCCACAACAATGTCATCAGCGTACAGTTAACAACTCAGTTTCTTCTCTCCAACTTTCAGTCCAAAACCACTCACTCTCAGGCAGACAGCTAATTCTTCTTTGTACATATAAGCCAAACAGTAAGAGAGACAGGGTACAACCCTGTCTCCCTCCCCTTACACTCCTCACCTGTCCCATCACTAAATCTCCCAGCCAGTATACTGCACATGTATTCTCATACAAACTTTTCAGAATGTTCACCTTCTTCTCACTAAAACCAATTTTTCCTAGCACATAAAGCAACCTCCTATGATCTACTCTACCATATGCCTTTTCAACATCCGAAATGGAAGATACACCTTTTTATTTTCCTTCCTCTTTCTTCCAATTATTTCACTTACCACAAACAAATTATCTTTACAATGTCTATCTCTCCTACATCATTCTGTTCTTCCCCCATTACTTTTTGTTCTTCTACCACATGTTTCATCCTTTCATTTAGGATTCCACAAAAAATCTTACCATGTCAGCCAAAGCAATAGGTCTATAATTTTTTATTCTTTCATACTCTTATGGCCCCCCTTATGCAATAAAACTACATTACATTTATTTGACTCATCTGAAACTTTATCACTCCTCCATATCTCATCAAACAAACATCTCAACATTTCAATTATACTTCTACCACTATGCTTATAGAACTAATATGGAATTTTATCAGAACCACTTGCATTCTCAATTTTCACCTTTTTTAAAAGTTTCAATCTCCACAAATGTAATTTTATCTTCTACTTTTTTCTATTCTACCAATGTCTTCCCAAAAGTCGACAACTACTTTCACCATTTGTCTGTGACCACTCACTTTGCATCCATCAACTATTAATTAATGGATTTTTACTTCACTACTTCTGCTATTGCCTTGTATGAAATTATACCACTCTTCAATTCCATCTGGACCCTTGTCTCTGAGATTTTCAACTTTTTGCCTTCAATCTTTCATTCTAGCCTCATATATCATTCTTTTACTTTTTTCTGATCTTTTTATTCATCCCATGCACCTTGCCATTCCACTTCTGCAATCCTATGTCTTTCACACAATTTCTGCATTTCGTGTTTTTTATTCAAAATCTTTCCTCTCATTCGCTCCTCCTTTATCTCTCTCGTAAACCACTTGGCTTTTCCAGTAAATCTTTTACACTTTACTTTTCCCATTATTTGCTCTGCTGTGGAATACAACATTTTTGCAAATTTTTTGTTCATCATTTACATTCTCATTTCTATTGCACACCTATCTTCTAAGCTCTTTATCAAATTCTTCCCAATCTGCTGCTTTCAAATGCCACTTTTCCTTTACACTGCTCATGGTTTGCATAACCTCTTTCCCATCCCAATTGTACTTAACACATTAACCACCATGCCTGACATCAGAGATTTGTCACTACTGCCACAACTTTGCTGTGTATCATTTGTATCATTTAACCTTCTGTAAATATTTTAAATTAATTTTTGAAAATAATTATTAAAAATTTGGAAATGTACCACCGGTGGTACATGCGGCTGTAAGTGAAATCCTTCAATGTACCACCGGTGGTACATGTGGCAGTTAACGTGTTAAGAAAAAGCATTTGGTGATCAGTATCAATATCAAAAT
>VCRD01001487.1:70016-87676 GCA_006783055.1 Trinorchestia longiramus | reverse complement strand
CATGGAATAAGCGACAGGGAGGTTGAATAGGCATTTTTCTTCAATGTGAAAAACTCTGGGATGCCATCCTGTTATATGTGCGTGTGTATTGGAGGGAATTGAAGGCCGTTACAAAGGCCCCAGCCAAACGCTGGCCCTCGATCTAAGTCTAAGTCTAAGTCTAAGTTGCTATCTAGAATCCGTTTTGTGCGTAGTAGAGAATTTGGGGGACCGTCTGCCATCCACTTGCTTTGGAACTTACTGTGCACCGACTGTGCACTTACTGTGCACTTGCTGTGCATCACTGTCACTATTCAGCCACAGTTGCTGTAGCCCCAGACTGGCCACTCTTACCTGAAGCTGAACTGGCCAAACTTTCATCTGGACGCTCTGGACTGGCTCAAGAAGACCAAGAAGTTCCAAGCTATTTCTCGTGCCAATTTCATGGAAATACAAGCTGAGTTTCCTGTTGATGATTTCCTGTATTTCCTTGAGTAAGGTCACACGGGCAGTTAGATTAGGCTTGTTAAAGTTGGTTGCTTAAAATTCCCCAAGCACAACCAAACTTTACAGACATTTATACACACGACAGTTGTAAACTGTTTGATCATAAAATTTACATTATTAGATACAGGCACAATATACTAAATTAAAAAAAATATGTATCTAAAGTGCTCACAAGCGGAGCATGTGTCTATAAACCAAGTTTGATAAAATGATAGGAACACCTAAAGAATACTTATTCCTATATTTTATACTATCTTTTGTTTGTTGTTACGCAACATATTAACTATTTAGTCGATAATTTATCATATTATTATTATGTGTAAATAGTTTCGTATGCAGGACCAAACGAGTGTAGTGTATTATGCTCTATTTGAAATTCCACAATTTTTAATGGTAGGTAGAAAATTATATTCCTCAAACTTCAATCGTTCATGTTTTTTATTCTCAAAGAAGGAGAGAAATTCTTTCTGAAGTTCATTCACACATGAGCGACAACCATCGTACTTCTGTATGTAATAGCGGGCGAATGTTTTAAAAATCCATATCCTTGCATAATATTTCAAATATTCTAGTCTTTATGGGCCGTGTTTTACTGTAATTTACTATTTCGATGAGTTGATTTAATAGATCCTTCAGTTCATTTTGAGTGATCTTTGAAAAGAGTACTTCTCTATGTAAAAAAACAATGAGTGCTAACGATGCTAAGATTAACTTTCACCACCAGAGAGACGAAACCTTTCACTGACTAACAATAGAAGGTGGTCCATCAGTATACACTCCCACGCACGAGTCCCATAATAAGTCATGCTTTTGGCAGCCACCGTAGTCGAGTGGTCTGCGACCCGTGTTCTGTATCGGGTCTCTGCTTCATGTAGAAAGACTGCAGGTTCGAACCCGGCCACGGACACGAGTTGTTTCTCGTCCGCCGCGCCGTGCACTCAACCCGCTAAGAACTCAACTCCCCGCCCATGAAGACGCCCATCAACCTCCCGGGATTGTCGCATGGAGCTCACCATCACCCTTATTCTTACAATGTTAACCTTAAGAATTTGAAAAACCAATGTACTGATGTCTATGTACTGTGTACTCGATTGGAAATAAAGATTGTTTGTTTTCAAGGTATGCCGACAATATATCAAAAACATTTTAACCTTTAGCAGTTGTGAATAACTTCTTACAGCAAAGAAATTGGTTAATTATGAATCATCATCAATAAAACGTATGGATACAATTAATTGGTTAACTGGGCATAACTACTGTCAGTAGATTCATCGACTTGTAACGCAAACAATCTGCTTCTAAGTTTGGTTACTACGCTTTCCTCGATGTTATCTGACAACTCGAAAATCCTTCTGTGAATTGTGTTATTTGAAAGAGGAATTTTACTAATTTCGTTTTCAGTTTTGCCACCAAACATAGTTTTCACCATTTTTTACACGCTGGTAGGATTACTGTTTCGGCAAGGACATGAGACTTAGAATTAACAGCAATAATTTCTGCCACCTCATAAGATGCTACTTAAAACTTTTCAGACACAGCCATGATTTTCTGAAACAATTCACTTTGCTGTGCATTCGATTGCAACGTTTCAAAATGATTTAATTTTGAAGACTCATATTTTGTAGTGAAGTGCCTATTCAACTTACTCGGCACCATTGTTTCATTGGACAGAGTCTGGCCGCACACAACACACAGTGTGAAAGGCATCTGAGCGTCACCAGTCCAGTGAAATCCATATTTTAAATAATTATCACTGTACATCCGATAAACTGTCTCCTTTTTAACTGGAGCTGATTGATTAGAAGAACATTTTAGTTCAGTTTTGAGGAATCACCTCCGTCGCAATCAGTTTTTAGCTTGAGGAACTTATCCATGGTTAAGGGCTTGATGCAGCCAAAGGCAGTGATAATAAAAATATGTGAACCACCGCACTTGCTTACCATATCACAACTGAGCTAAGAAACTAAAACAAATCTCAACAACGTAGTATTAAACTTAATGAAATTTATTCGCCAAAAACTATCGCTAAAATTAATAGCAATTCAAAGGTTATTATAAACAAAAAATGTGAACTATTTTCATTCGAAGACGAACACGTACCATACGTCTTGTGACAGTTTCGCAATTTGATTGGCTGATGGTACTCCAAATTATTCGTTCACTTTCACTGAAGTCCACTCAACTATCAGTACAATTCATTGACTCAAGTTGCAGTTTGGAACAAGTAATGAACACTAGTGAGACTATAAATTTACAGTTTATCTTTTGCTGACATTGAAGCTATTGTTCATCATTTAAAGACATTGTACAGGAATTTGAGATTCTTTGTGTGCAATATGCGACTGGAGGTACTGTCTAATTCTTCAGCTAAAATTCTAGATTATTCGCTGCTAGCATGTTCATAAGTATATTAACAATCTTTAAGCGCTCTTGTGTGCCGTGCGATTGTTTCACGGCACCTTGTTAGAGAATTGATCGAAAATTTTGCCACAAATGGACAAGAAAAATGGCTGCGACTGATTTACAGAGAATCAGTAAGGAATATTAAAAAAAATTAGGTTCAAAGTTTCAAAATGTGAAGTTTAAACCACCTACTCAAAATAATCGATGTAATTTTTCGTACCCCAGAGAAACCAATAGTCAAGTTGAGTACTTATTGCATTGCCGCATTTATATTTTTCAGCCGCCGAGATCTGGAAGCTGATAATCAACGGGCGTTACGTTTGCACGTACTTAATATCTTTGCATAAGAGGAATTTTTAACTAAGGAAGTAGAAATCCAAACATATTCGACTCAGTAACAAGATCTTTTTTACGAAGGAACGTCCGTAGCCAAGATATCAAAGAAGAGAACAAAAAATACAAGTCTTTTCAATATATTTACGCCGGAGATGGGATTAAACAATCTACACAAGCCCTGCAGGCAGTTACATCAGTCGGGTAGGAGACCTAACTGCTGTCCACTTCGTGTCCATAACTGCAAGATTAAATTGACATTGCAAGTGGCGACTTGCTCATTAGACAAGACAGCGAGAGCTACTCAAGACCATGCAAGCGATGGCGTAGTAATTGATGCGACAGTGAAGTCACCCTCGAGACGAGCACCTCTCTCTTTCCTCCTGGAAATGAACTTAACCTCAACATCTTGTGTCGCTGGTGCTCAAACCAACTGCTGCTCGAGTACCCCATAAAATAAAGCGAACATTAAAAGTTTCGCGATGCCCAAAAAAGTTGAATGCCATGACAAAATGTGACCAAAGCGCTTTGACTCGCATATATGCTATGCAAAAGGAAACTGGGTTCAATGAAATCCACATCTGATTATCAGCTCGTCACACACGTGTCATCAATAATGAGACTCGCACCACTTGTCACCTCAGTTTATCCGTCCCAAATACATAAACAAGGCGCCATAATACAAATACGAGTATTTACGAGAGATGCGTTCATTCCATGAGATAACATTTCAAGCCCTACTTTTGATATCTCGACTGAAAACAACGCTGTTTACCTAATATTCTGACGGGAAATTACCAATGTACAATACAATCAACTGCTAGCTTTTGAGAATCAAAGTTTAAGAATTGGTTTCAAATTAGTTGTCTGAACACCTCCGTAGATGTATACAAATACAATTTAGCATCGGCCAATTGATAAAATCAATATTCACACTTTTAGAGCAGGTATTTTAAATCATACGTATACAGAACGGTACATGCGACATGTTGTTGACTAATAATCATATCAGTACACCAGGATCTCGGTCACTCTGGTCTGTACTGGCACGTTTGAGCTCCAGTGCGCGTCTCGAGCACAAGTGAGCGTAGTAGACGTGACACAAAAGGGGTGCTGGAACAAAACTTTAGCCTTTCACTCCTACACGTACATGTATCTGGAACACATATTTTCATTGTACACACATTCTTCAGCCAACAGTATCCGTCCGCCTGTATAACTTCCACACACATTCACTTGCCTCACACTATATCACCACACACCAAAACGTTACTCTTCTTCTCGTATGTCCAAACTATTTCCCAATACATTCTCGTCTTCGTGGGAACACCTTGCCATGATTTGTCTAAATTTATACTAACTAATTCCTCAGCATAACCACGCTTGTAATTTCAAACATCCTTCTGCCAACACGTCTTCACCATTACTTTACATTCATCGATCAACACTTCTTAGGACTGGTCTTATTCATTTCTCTTTTTGAAGACATCACACGTACGCGGTACTCGAGACTCTCACATCGGGGCATTTTTACCACTTCCCTGTTTTCTGCAATACGTGTCGTACTCCACACTGAGTTAAGTTTTCGAGACGAATTTAACCTTCATTGCAGTCAACACAATTCATTACTTCACTCTCTAACTCCATTTTGCAAACATCCCATCACTTAACAATGATTGTTGATGCCATGGTTTTCATATTCTCACACACTCTATGAGAGCAGGCTCCCGAGCCACGCTGTTTCATCGGTAAAACCTGGTTTTGCTAATGATGCCTCTGCATATACTTCACTTTGATTCGGCTTCATCTCGATAATATTGACGAGATTGCGATGGTACAGTACAGAGAAAGGGTGCTCAGCTAAAGTGAGGTAATTTGGCGTATACAAAAATAAATAATTCTACCGGTTTCACGCTAAGAGTTGAGTAGTTTCACAACATACAGTCGATAAATAACCGAGTAAAAGTCGAGCAGGTGAAACAACCCTGGATTATATTAGCACACAATACTAAACTGAAGGATTTGTGAAGTTTTACATTACGTAATAATAGCAAGTCACCAATATAAAATAATTTTAACTTTTTGATAGGTCTCTTATTAGAGCCCCACATGAAAACTGACTACTATCACACACCTAAAGTAGTGATGTGAAAGTCTGGGAAATGCATTCAAATGATCCCCTCACAATAACTACGCTGAGCACAAGAGCTGTGAGGTGTTATGACTGAAGGCTTATGGCCGACAGGCGAGGATTCGTCACGCGGTACCCTTGAAAAAATAAGGAGCCACTACCTCGCAGGCGATGTGTAAATACTCAAGTCTTTGAGTATTCACAAACCTTTGCTCGACAGCGGCAAGCAGAGGGATAGCAGGCAGCTCATTATACTACAGTTGTGATGCAAGGATTTCTAGCGTACGCTCGACAAAATGAGAAGGTTGCATTGTAAACAACACAGTGATCTGTGAAGCATTACACTCGCACAAGGCATGACCGCACAGGGCAATTGCAGGATTATGGTCTAGACTTCCCGCTACTCTGTATGCAAGTTTTCATTTCAATTGGTAAAACATTAAACAAGCGATATGTTGAGATCCACTCTCAGCGACAGTGAACACGAAGTTGAGAGGTTCAAGCCCACTTACATACGTTATGTAATACGACCACAGTGATCACAGGAGCAGGCCTTTTGGCAATCAGTAGCATTATTCCAGCAAGACTAGATCGGGAAAATGGAAAGCGTTTGCGAAGAATTCGAGTCACACGAATTGAAATGTTTCTCAGAACCTGATGCAACGCCTCATAAAATAAGCAAGGACACATGAGAATTTAATGTTGCTCCACGTGTAGTCCTCGCATCTCCGGTGCAAAGAGTAAAATTAAATAACGCAGGCACTGTGAGCACAGCACCTCCACTGCAGGCACTGCAGGCACTGTGAGCACAGCACCTCCACTGCAGGCACTGCAAGCACAGCACAGCACCTCCACTGCAGGCACTGCAAGCACAGCACAGCACCTCCACTGCAGGCACTGCAAGCACAGCACAGCACCTCCACTGCAGGCACTGCAAGCACAGCACAGCACCTCCACTGCAGGCACTGTGAGCACAGCACCTCCACTGCAGGCACTGCACACACTCCAGTTAGCTGCCTACATTCAGTCACAGTCATTCGCACACACAATCTTAGCACTAGTAATGTACAGATTATATGCAATTTACACCTAGAGAACCTAATGGAGTACATAAATTCTCTAGAGACTAATCTCGAGCGTGTTATATACAGAGACAGAAAATATGAACATGTGACCACTCTAATAAATACAACCAACTGCTAGGACACAGCTCCACAGGATACTTAACAAAAGTATACCAAACACAGAAGGACACGGCAATATGAGAAAACGCAGTTTAGAACACACGTAATAATTTGCAGGCTAGTTTCGTACATGGAAGAATTAAGAAATATTCCCATCGAAGACAACGACCACTTTAGATCGTTAAATCTGGTACGACAAGTTCGAACGGAATGAGCAAGGGAAGCTTGCACAGGGTGCAGCATCAGATGACCTGCAATTTATCAAAGCCAAATCATAAAGCAATTATTTTAGTGAGTTTGAAACACAAGAAGTTGCTGTGAAATATGATACCAAGGTTTGATACCATTATTGGTATTCCGATGCAAGTATTGGCATTCTGGTGCCATTTATACATCCAGATATTCGCACATTGAACATAGTTAACGCTGATGCTGACTACAGCACATCCCTTTCGCTGCGCCAATCAAGTTGAGGCAGCAAAACCATGAGATTTGTGAGAGCAGTGCCTAAGAATTTGCCAACGACGCCGCCACAAACGAGAGCTGGGATATGAAGGTCTCGCTTAACAGGTGTTCCAAGGAGAGATGGACAGCAGTCTCCATGATGATGCAGAGGATGTGCCCACGCTACGCGACGTACGAGTACACTTTCCTGCAAGAGAGTGGCGCTAAAGCTTCACGGCTACAGGGACTGTAATAATACAATTCATTTCAGCCGTAGCCGCTAAAACGATTGACACAATTCTGTCGTGCATCAACTTACTATCACTTCAGGAAACTCATATCAAGAGATTTTCACGAGTAGAAAAATAATTTTAGAAATACTCGAAAATGTTATGACTGTGCATATAAGATATACAATTCATATTGTTGCACTTATTATTGACCGTAAGCCTTCTACAGAAATGAACAACTAAATAATGGTGAAAGTAGATGGAAGAGATAGATCCACTACTTACATGCTAATATTGTATCTACTGACGTCTTGATCACTGTGACTTTCGGAAAGCATGGGCTTCTTTTCAAGAATGTGAGCAACAGTTTAGTTTTGCTCCAACTAGACAATGAAGTTTTGAGATATCCCATCAGGTAACGTACTTCACAGTACGTACGCTATTCATTTAGAATCTGACCAAGTACGTAAAATCTGATTAAATTACCTGTCTTCTCACTCACAATTAAGTATAAATTCAATTTCGACATGTGTTAGTTGCTCTTGCAATATGAAAGTAAATGTGTTAGAATATTTTGAATTGATAATTCTGTTTCCTTCCAGTTCACTAATTCATTTAAGATCGGTTGTCATCCGGCAAGAAACTGATGAACGAACAACAAATTCCTTTTTTTTGGCCGTTTAAGAAAATAAATCTACCACATGGGAGGACACTAACTTGATTTTGTGCATGGTCCAATAAAAAGCTGAATGTTGTTTTTGAGAGACTTCTCCGAAAAATAAAAAATAAAATTTGCCTCGGCAGTTCATTGCGAGAACTGAACGTATGTTCACGAAGTAAAACATAACCAATACACCCCCCTTTTATGAGCCTATATTCAATGCAACTAAGTCTTACTTCAGTAATTTAGAAGCGCTATAAGGAACATTGCCAGGAAACAAGCTGCGAGATTCATACGCAACAATTAAAGGAACTTCCACCCCGAAGTAAATATTAATGCACATCCGAAGGCAATATCGGTTAGATCAATCCGAAATAAATTTAAAAAAATTTCCATTATTTATTACCATCCTTGTGACAGTGAACAAACATTCGACAGGTTTATGAGGTGAACACTATGTCTCCCCCTGCAAGACTCACCTATCCTCAGGCGTTCTGGCCAGGTATTCTCTTTCGATGAGACTCTCTATTCTCTTCTTGATGAGCAGCGGCACGGGCACGAAGCGAGACTTGAGCAGGTCTGTTACTTCTGCCACCAAATTGTTGTGCTGCAAGTCAGACAATAAAATGACATGAGCGTCAACAGAAAATTGTAACTACAACCATTTCTGTACGTAGTTTTTCGTACGGCGGAAGCATCGTAACAGGCAGAGGAGTTTTGCCCTTCACAGTATCCCTACGCATGGGAGCAACACTTACATCATTATTATTATTATCATAATCATTATATGCCTGGTTTAATCACCGCAGCCACAACGAAAGCGATCTCAGCCGTGATGTACGGTATCAAGAGGCAGTCATCTAAGTTTTAGAGTCATGCATCTTTGAGGGAATGAGAGTAAGCATCAGAATTATCAGTATGGTGTTGTAACTGGCAGCCACATTTCACACAGCACTTGGCATAGGCCTCCAAGATTTCAAGCCCCACCCACGCTGATACGTGAATCAGCATCAAGCAAGACTCACAGTAATGCGTCTTCTAGCTTTCATGATGCGCACGATGGCCGCCTCGATTTCGTGCTTCCTGTCCTCATCAACTTTAGTGCGTGTCTCCTTGCGCTCAGGCTCACTCTCGCCCTTAGCAGCCACCGCCTGGATCTTCACCCTGACCGTCACAAAATATGAAAACGAGTTACAATCTGTACAAGAGATGTGGACACAGGGCTTACTTTCTATAACACAGAATAAGATTCAGCATTTTTACACAACTGTACAGTAGATAAACATTGTGAACCTCTTTTTTTCCGGTATCTTCATGTAGATGTAAATGACACAGCATAGTACAGGGCACACAACTGGTTGCTCGTAGGTGAATGGTTGCTTGCTCTCTTATCTCTTTAATACATCATTTCCTTACCATACTCACATATTAAGGAACATTATACAAAATAATTGGTACCTAGCCGTAAAAATTTTAATCAGCATATTAAAAAGAAATAAATCTATAATATATTATAGGAATACTTTACTGAGAACTTTTTTATAGCATTCTCACATTTTCCAAATTTCACTACGAACGGACCAGTTAGCATTGTCTTAGTAACTCAACTGCAAAAACTAATTCTAGCTACACTGTCAAAAATTATTCAACAATCAAACAGCATTAAATTACTATTTATTCGATAGCTTTCAGAAGCGTTTCAAATGCATATTTTAAGTAAATATAGTGACACAAGCCATGTAGGTCAAAGCTGACTTTAGGTACCTCCCTATTTTAAAGCCTTATTCACACCCCTCTCTGTTCAAACCGAGGCTGTTTCATCCCTAATCTATTCAAATAAACCGAGTAATCAGATCAAATCTATCATTATTGGAAGGCTGCTTCAAACTTGCAACAGCAGCATCACGAACACGGTACATCACACCACAACGTACAACTGCTGTTAATAATACAACACAATTAAAACACATGTCATACTTGTGAGATTCTAATGTTACTGAGTTGAGATAATTAAAAATCCAGAGGAGTCACGGCCCACATTCTGTCCCAAAAGCATAGTGATGATTGTAATGTTTACCGAAAAATATATAACATCCACAGTTCATTATTGACGACAGATTTAATTTTTTCAATAAACGATGGTATATTCCGACTAGTAATGCTGCTCCCGAGTCCACATGCATCTCAATATGTTTTAACAACTCGTCTCACCATCACTCTATGTTGCTAGCACAACAATCATAGGAGCAGGCATCCCTGTCTTCATAACGGGAATCAAGATCTGCCATAAGGCGGTATATACCGTACTTCACGGCATATGGGACGCACTTATTTCCAAAAATTTTTACTCAAAAAATCGCTCTGCTAATAGGTCATCGTAGGTGTTTTTATCCTGAATTTGACCAGCTGAAATGAGGGCGTCTTATATGCCGTCAAATACGGAAATTAGAGTACATACAACTACTGAGGAAATTACCGTTAACGAAGTTCAGAAAGCTGTGGTAGCATAAGTGAAAAGACTAAGAATCTAACAATATGTAGGCAGAAATGCACTGGAAACACAGGAACTAGAGGTCTGTTGCATGGTATGTCAGGCTCCTCTAGAAGCAAGGCAGCTGCCACAACGAGAAATTTGGGACCAAGTGCCGCAGGTATTACTGATAGGAGTGGTGAAGGTAGGCAACCACCACCGAGATGCGTCACAACTCCAAGGTGCGCAACAACCACAGCATGCGGTGCTTACGACTCAGATTAAAGCACGAGTACACCCTCCTCTGCTTGCACCATCAGTACACCCTCCTGTGCTTGCACCATCAGTACACCCTCCTCTGCTTGCACCATCAATACGCCCTCCTTTGCTTACTAGCAGCAGGTTCAAACACATGAGTGCATGCTGTAGAGAGCAGGGTGAGCATGAGTGCATGCTGTAGAGAGCAGGGTGAGCATGAGTGCATGCTGTAGAGAGCAGGGTGAGCATGAGTGCATGCTGTAGAGAGCAGGGTGAGCATGAGTGCATGCTGTAGAGAGCAGGGTGATACTGCGTGCTTTAGTGACAGTAAACTTGACACAGAACAAGAAGAAGCATTCCGACAAAATTGGAGATCTTCCCTCACACAGACTTCTAAAGGATAGCGACCATAATCACACAATCTCTGAAGTCCAAAACGTTGAATATAAAAAATCGTGAGAAATATGTAGAAAAGTAAAAAATAACATGAGAACCTAATGTCCTATGCAAGGTATTCCGGTTTCTACAAATGACATCTTCAGAAAACTAAACTAAGCAGGAGCCATTGCCCGCACCTATAGAGCTTGGAGGTGAAAGCATCATTGACGGTGAAGAAGTGGTGCGGTTCTATCTCCTTAGTCTTGGGCGTCTTGATGAGGACCCGTTGGTTGGGCTTGCCTAGTGCAAGCGACTGCATCGCGCGCAGCAGATCACGCTCTGGAATGTCTGTTTCACTCTGGATCTCCTGCAATACACAAGGCAATCACACAAGAGAAAACAGCACAGAGCTTTAAATTTGCCAAACGTTCTACACCAGCTTAACAAGATATCATTGAACACGAACTATTGGAGTGGATCGTTCAGAAATTAGAATGGACCGAACTATTGGAGTGGATCGTCACAGGTCGACACACCAGTACCAGAAGCAGCGGCTGATGTACCACGCACCGGTGCTGCTTACTGACCGTGTTGCCTAAAGGCAATTCAAAATTTGTGCAAATAACCTTAGCAGAAAAATTCCAAATAATTAGAAAGCAACCACTGTGTACACTAAGTATTCTACAGCGGCATATTACACCAATGAAAAGAAAGAAAAGTCCATATTGTACAAACTCTTGTATAATAATTTCCCATTCCGTCTCGTAATAGATCAACATCTGGTTATGATTTTCTAGTAGTTGTCCGTTCCCTCAAGCAAAATTTTAAAAAATTCATGCTTTAATACAGTAGCCATGAACCTTTCTGCAGTAACACAGTAGCCATTAACCTCTCTACTGTAACACTGCAATCATTAACCTCTCTACTGTAACACAGTAGCCATTAACCTCTCTACTGTAACACAGTAGCCATTAACCTCTCTACTGTAACACAGTAGCCATTAACCTCTCTACTGTAACACAGTACCCATTAACCTCTTTGCAATTAGGAGAATAGCTTTAACAATCCTGCGGAGAGATTCAAACACAAATGAAGAGAAGATCTGACCTCATACGTCCACTTTTCTCTGGTGTTGAATAGCATGACGATGACCATCTGGTACGTGGAGACCTGGATGATGTGTTTGCGCACTCCACTGCTCCCACTGCCCGACAGCCCCACTGCAGGCACATGTCAGGGCACAATCAGCACAAGAATCAACTGAATGTATGCACTATCATTCAACTACACGAGTATAGAACGGGATAAAACACACCGGCCATTCAAACATCCGATTATTAGCTGAGGAAAAATTCCCGTTACTAGGCTTCATTTTGGGAGAATTCATTAGAAAATTCTGATTAGGATACTACAGTCACCGATATGCATTGCGATTGTCTTTTTGCCCCTTACTAACTATCCAAGATTGTTAATTTCTACTTTGAAGAACAGAATTTTTGATCGAGAGCGGAGGTAAATTTTGCTCGAAAACCAATTTGTACGAGTACAGAAACATTCGAAAACCGAGGTTCCACTGTATTGCCTGGAACGACTATAATTGGCTAATCCTCTAGACTCGACCCTAGCAGTCCATTCGCCTTCACCAGACCTTGACGCACCTTCGCAGAAGCAAGAAGTACAAGACTTCATCCGACGCAATTGTGAATCAGAGGCTTTATGAAATGTCATGTATAGACAGTGATTATTTCATTTCAAGCAATAGTGTTTTTCTACACAGCCTTATTAAATGGGAATATTTGAAATCAAATGTTAAATCTAATTTATGATTTCATATTGAACGTTTGCATTTTTCATATTGAACGTTGCCTGCGACAACTTTTTAGTAGCATATCAATAATTCAACATTTTAGTAGCAATACTGCATCACTGAAAACAATACTTACGAAGTATGAACTTGTATTTTGTTTCATAAATAAAAATATGTAGTACCGGTGGGTCACATTGCAGAAAACGTGTTAATTGATAAGTGCCTGTCCCTGGACCCTGGCTTTTTTAAGTTCATTTACATTTCTATCAAAATTTAATGATACAGTTTTTGAACTGATACTAAGGTTTTTTTTGGTGATTTTCAAGTTTCACTGTTCTCTAACGAAAATTAGGGTTGGGTTGCACCGTGAGGGACGACGATGCTAACCAGCGGTCCACTTTGGAGCATGACAATATCCAATGCGACCAATTCATTGTGACAAACTGAAATTAAAAATTAAAGCAATCTTTCTACACGAGTAAATTAATATAAATGAGAAACTTTTATTTGTCCCACCTAAATGAAAACTCTTTTTTTATTGTAAGCTGATTGCATTTAATGCTTTACTTCATGCCTACATTGTCTAACTAATTTGGAGTTCGACAAAATAAAGGACTCTCTGGCAGTTATGTTCTACGTATCTGGTTATAAACATTTATCACGTGAACTCAATATTATTATTATATTCCTAGTTTAACTATCACAGCCACAACAAGAGCTAACACGTGGACCCAACAAGAAGACTTGCAATGAATAGATGCAATGCTTACCAGGGGCAGGAGGAGGTGCACTGGAAGTGGAGACTGCAGTAGCTGCGTCCTCAGACGCTGCTGCAGCAGCAGGCACAGGAGCAGCAGGGACGTCACTACAGGCAGGACTCGCAGGGTTTGCTGCAGTGGTGGCTGTGGAAACTGCCTCTTCTCTCCTCGCTCCGAAGAATATTGCATTCAAATCTGCAGACCTGCACAACACATCAGGTGCATTCATTCAACTTGGAGGCTCATTTCTGACATTTCTCTACGACAGAATTCAAGATTTTGTTGCAGACGTGCAAATACGCTTAAATTCTTCCATAGCCATAAAGTTTGACGAGCAAAACTTGCTAAGTAAAACAAAGGTTGCACACAAATGTGTAACCGAGGTTCACTAACGCCCAGAACAGAACGTGCTGCCTCACACCCTTGTATCTCACACATCATCCCTAGACACGCGGTGAGCTACTGAGCCATGAGACTCAAGCTCGCGCGTCTTACAAATCCATAATATTTAAAATGCACATTCTCAGCTTAAAATAATGGACAAGCTCATTCAGCGCTTTATGGTGATTTGCACACGGGAAGGTGATTCGCACAATAACCTTTTCTACCATACTGCTTAACTGGAACAATAAATTCAATATATTTTTCAGTATTACACACCAACGTACCAAAGAGCAAAGAAGCAAACTTCAGAGGTGTTCACTTTACATCAAGTTAAAATTCTCACGAAGCTCTAATTTCTAATCTTACTTGAACACAACAATTCCGACTTTTTTTCAGAACTACTACTTTAATAATTTATTCCCACGTCTGCATAGAAATAGTAAGCAAAAACTCATATGGTAAGATATATTTCTTCATGCTCGGCATACAAGGAATTAGGCGATCATGAGTTAAGTTAATCGACTGAAGCAGCAACAATTCAACATGAAGTTATAATTCGAGTATAGTGACAGAGTGCCCCAAGACACGTTAGTGGTCTGTTACACTAGAGGTACCTTTAAATTATAATGACCATCAAAATAAAACTACTGCACCAAAATATCCAAGCAAGACAGTGAACAGAGTCGGTAGAAAGTTTAAATACAAACCCAAGCTGCGGCTGAAGCGTGAGTTGTCTGCCGCTATGCTTGTTGAGGTAGAAGCGCCGGAAGGTCTGGAAGGCAGTGTGGGGTGCCAGCGGGATATTCGTCTTGGAGGTGGTGAGGGTGGTGGGCCAATATCCGGAGGTGAGAACCCGGACGTAGATGTCTACAGTGTTGTTGCTGCCTCCCTGCTCATCCGTCATGTAAGACCATTAGTGTGGTAATTATTTTATTCGAGGTTAACTAGTTTTTGCATAATTGAATAAAAACCTTGAAATTAAAAAATTTCATCAATTCAAGTGGTACTACACAACCAGAAAGCCTCGGTGACTGTGCCGGCACAATCAAGTAAAATTGGTAAAAGAGACCAAAAGGAGCAGTAAAGTAGAAGAGAAAGAGTCGCTCTTGCAAAATATTAATACGGTAATCAGGCCTAGCTACCGAGGGACAAATCCGTACAATTACTGAACGCACAGCATACTCTAGTTACAAGTGTTGCTGATTCAGCCATGTGTCCCATGGAATACTTGTGCCTAATATCAAGTTTTCCAGAGACGCTGGAGACAGACACAATCAGTAAGCTTCTCTTTGAGTTCTAGACTTGTACATAAAACAGTGCTAAGTCTCTCAGACAGAGCATCCACTTCGTAGCATTCTAGTATGATGAGATCGCTACATCAACTGCCTGATGAGCTCCATACATAAATAAGCATCATCGATACAGCAAATCTTTCACAAATCATAATTTCTCATACGTTTCATTTTGGATGACCTGCCCACTGAAATTAGAGGCATGCAGTTGCATCACCAACAAATAAATAGAAATAACATCCGACACTAATTGAATGATGCACTTCACGACGACTTCTCCATCTCAACTAAGCATTTGTTCGACATAATCCACGAGAGGCCTATTTTTGAAGTGGTAAAAGCTTATTTGAGAATTTACTGAAAATAACTTTACCTTACAAGTCTTTCAGATTTTGAAGGCTAAGAAACGTCAACTTGTTAACACAAAATGTCAATTTTCTTAGTTTAGGAAACATGTGGAAATAAAGAAATAAAATTAAGCGAGACACAGAATTCATCATTAAAATTCGTTCAACTTCATCAAGGACGGATGTGAGTCATGACCCAAATCTTTGCTCAGTACACAAAGTCAAAGCTTACCTACACGTACCTCACGCTTGCCCATGCATGATTAAGTCAAACTTCTCTGCAACGAAGCATTTATTCACATCCCAGTTACAGTCAAATTTGGACTATTCTAACCCAAGTTCAGAGGCAACACTTGGCGACATGCTGAGTTTGTCTGCATGCTGTATTACGTAGCCTGCTTTCAGCATACGCTGATGTATTCCTCTACACTAGGGAGACAAGAGCTTCTAAAACTACTGCTTCAGAAAAATATACTTGAAAGTTGTAGCTTCTGAGTATTTGCATGTTAGGAAACATTAAACCGACACACTTGCACAATTTTACGCCCACGAATGAATTGTGGTCACCGTTCAGAGCACAACATGAGCTCGTGTACATACATGCATGCACGCCGTCAGCCTTGCGCGTGTACGTGAAACCCCTCACCTCACTGCTACACCTGAATACCACGTAATTTTACACAGGTAAAGGTTGAACATTTTTTAAGCAAAAAGCATTGATATGAGAGGCACTGTTTCAAAACAATCTAAAAACATGTAAAAAAAGTAGATCTTTAAGAACAAATGAGCAATCAGGCAAGAACATCTCAATGCGTTGCAAAACGAATTGGTCTCTCCATCACCAAAGACTGGACCTGCTAGAAACAACTTCCACAGCCCCAAGTACGTAATACATACTAGAAGCCCCCGCTGAAGAAAAATGTCAAAGAAAGTGAATAAAAACATCGACATTCAGTATAAAAAGATGAAGAAACTATTGAACTTTTGGACAAGAATTCATAAAATATCAAGAAACATGCAAGTGAAAGAACACAGTATCTAGGCTACTAGTGCAGTGACTTACAGCAGCCTGTCTCTGCTTGAATTCATTATTGATTGTGCTGGAGACGGACACATCTTTGAACATCCCTTCAAGCTTGGTGGTAAACTGACAGCCACATTCCGTCTTCAGTTTTGATATCATGGTCTTCTCGCTGTCTTCAGACACGCTCTTCTGCAGCAGTAACCTCTTGGCTAGGTGCTGCTTGTAGTACCGCTCGAACACATCCTTCTCTTGCAGAAACCTGAAGAGCACCATCGTCTTGTCCAGTACCACTTCTATCTCTCCTTCGCTCATCTGGGACACACCAACACCAAATGCTCGTTAGTAACACATCACAACACCTAGCAAAAACATCACATTTAGCACGTCATTGACCCAGATATCTCGTCAATATTCCAGAACGGTGTCCCAAACTGGAAGAAATTTCCCCCTGGAGGGAAATTTGACACTGCCAAATGGGAAATAATTACACTGCCTAGTAGCAATCAAAAATCTCAGATGTATTTTCTTATGTGTTTACTGTATCTTCATCAGTATATTTGTACATTTAAAAATAAAAAAATAAATAGTCACTGTGTTTTGACTACTCTTTCCCTCGTACACACGATGGCTGAACTGGGTGCAGGGGAAATGACAGAAAAATGATTGGAAACCATTGTTTCATGAAGTATCAAGGCTGCATGTAGTTCAAATAAGTGATAGAAATATCCCGACAATATAAGTGAAAATCAAGCAACCAATATTCAACACAATTTTTCTAAATGCCAAACACCATCAATGAACACAATCGACACCATTCAACAATTCTCCGCTTTTTAAGCAACCAGTGAATATTTTTACCTGATTAAATCCATTCATCGGCTGCATGAGCAACCAACAAACGATAAACAATACAACAATATAAATTGTGCTTCAACCACTGTAGAACATTGTAATGTATGTCCGAGTATTGTAGAAGACGTACACTGCACGTCTCAGTATTGTAGGAGGCGTACACTGCACGTCTCAGTATTGTAGGAGGCGTACACTGCACGTCTCAGTATTGTAGGAGG
>VCRD01001487.1:32322-60456 GCA_006783055.1 Trinorchestia longiramus | reverse complement strand
CTTTGACAAGTACCTAAGAACCTAAGAACCTTTTACAGAGAAACTGAAATTGTGACAAGAATCTGAGCTGCAGTGCAGTTGCTGGAGTCCAGGCTGGTGGGCTGAGTGTCACTACACTTGCCAGAAGCCTATTTGGAGCCTTTTTGGAGGGCTCCAGTTCTACCAACCTCATATATAAAAATTTTTGAGAAAGTCCTATGAAGCCATTTTGTAATAAACGCAGATGTTTGACCAAACGCTAAGTTATCAAAGTTTTAAGTGCTTTTTTTTAACCACGGTAGTAGTTCATAAAGTTTCTTGGTATTAGTATTCTATTCAAGCTTGATAATAATTTGCTATCAACCATTTTTCATTAGTTTAGTTACAAAAATCTTTAATTTAGTACAAAAAATATGTCATCATGCAAATAAAACATCAACTAATTTCTTTTCATTCACAACGGATATATAGGTAATCTACATCACACTATATAATAATACACAGTTTGTTGCTTGCTTGCTTGGTCCGTCTCTCTGTCAAGCTTTAAAGGATTTAGATATGAGAAATTTGGTAGCGTATATATAGATGTATTGTAAGCATTGCATTAAGGACACCGAAGGCACATCCTTCAATGTGAAAACTCCTTCGCGAAGCCCGCGTCCACTGGGAAATCAAAGGAACAAATTTTGTTAAAAAAACAAGTGAAATGACGCCAGAGATTTTGTGATAATACCCATGCTATCAAAACTGAGAGTAAATACTGTTGGAAAGATATTAAATAAAATTACATATAAGCACGCAATGAAATATATTTAGTTTTATATGTGTTTACAAAGGACAAACGATTTAATTGAGTGACAAAAGCCTCTGGATCTCTCTAATTTGTTTGAAAGTGACACGAAACATATAAATAGATATATATATATATATATTTATTTATTTATTTATATGTTTCGTGTCACTTTCAAAAAAATTAGAGAGATCCAGAGCCTTAAATACTCGAGTTCGTATTGTGGATACCTAGTTCGGCGGAGTATTGCCCTATGATTTGTGTACATTGTACCCAAATATTACACGAATTGCAGAGTCCATTGCAGCAGTAGAAAACTAAGTTTCTTAGGAATCTTGTCATTAAAGAAATACTCAATTAAATCGTTTGTCCTTTGTAAATATATATATATATAAAACTAAATATATTGCATTGCATTCTTATATGTAATTTTATTTAATATCTTTCCAACAGTATTTACCATCAGTTTTGATGGCATGGGTATTTTCACAAAATCTCTGGCGTCATTTTTGAAGGCTGGGTACACTAGGTAGTATAATAATGCACAGTTTGTTGCTTGCTTGGTCCGTCTCTTTGTCACGCTCTTAAGAATTTAGATAGGAGGAAATTCGTCTACTGAATAACAAGATGAGATACCATGAATTTTCATCCCTAAATTATGATGGCAACTATAGTTTCTGGAATATATACTCGAAAGTCAAAATACTGTATTAGAGTTTTTGATCCTGTCGTACATAAGCTATTTCGTATATTTTTTCATTTCTTCGTAGCTGTTGAAACTTCGCACGGAGTAGAGGCCAAATATTCGGAGTAAAGGTCGTTGGTTGGGTCACTGCAGGTAGGCACGATACGGAACCCGCTGCTGAGTCATTCCAATTTTTTGTTACCATGCAAGATGGGGGAAACATTCATTTAAAAGGTAGCATAGATACAGTCTTCATCTACTTAATGACTGCATGTTTCTACTTCAAACTATGCTATTGGGGCAGCATCTTTACATCGACTGCCTCATCCAACGGACACACTGTGAGTCTAAAAAAACGGCTTCGCTCTGAAAAAGAGCTCGGTACTATTCGATTTGATAATATCCCTCTTTTGAGCATGGTACATGAATTGCTGTATTTTTGATTGAGGTTTTGATCCTGTTGCGCGTAAGCTATTCTGGACATCCTTTGCCAGGAAGTGTTAGGAGCTCCGCTTGCCCTTCTGCCTTAGAAATTTGCTGGAAAAAGGCATTCCTCATCAAGAAGTCAACTACCTGCGACAACACAAAATAATAACAGAATATAATTTTTCTCAACTACAAGATGCTTCAGAACGGCCTTAATATCGTAGAACGGAGATGTGCCGTTTCATCTACATGTATGTTTTTGGATACAAATGGTATCTGAAAAGTTCATAAGGACAATGTAAGAAACACCAGAAGAAAGGAAACGCAGACTAGCACGCTAGAGGAAAAGAAGGTAAAGACATCAGCAAAGTCCAGTGATACGGCTAATATTCGAGCCATGGATGCTAAGCTCAAGAGGAGAGCTATCTCTCAAAAAAGACTTACCAATAATGCGAAGCAAGGATGGACAGTGATCGTGAACAAAAGGGTCTAACGAGGCAAACTTCGTCGAAAGAAAGCAATGAAGAGAAAAGAAAGATGGATAGTGAAAGAAAAGCTGAAATATGCGCTGCGATGTCACAGGAAGAAATAGAAGAAAGGAGAAGATAAAAAATGGAAAAATTTGCGGAAAAGACATGCACCATGTCACAAGAAAACTTGAATGAAAGAAGAAGAATTGAAAGAGAAAGGTTTGTGGAAAGAAGAGCTAACAAGTCGCAAGAACACTTTCACAAAAGAGAAAAATTGAAATTGTTGGAATTGTTGTTCATTGACAAGCACCACTGACGTATTATCACGGAATCTTTGCCGTCACTTTTGACGGCTGAGTACACTCGTCCCACTATATAATAATACACAGTTTGTTACTTGCTTGCTTGGTCCGTCTCTCTGTCACGCTCTTAAGGATTTAGATAAGTTCATAAGAACGCATCAAGATGAGATACAATGAAATTTCATCCCTAAATCACGATGACAAATATAGGTTTTGGAATGTATACTAGAAGGTTGAAATACTGCATTAGAGTTTTTGATCCTATCGTACATAAGCCATTTTGCATATTTTTTCAGCTGAATTTTTTCGTACCAGTTGAACTTCGCGCGGAGTAGAGGCCCCTCGTTGGGTCGCTGCAGGTAGTCACGATACGAAACCCGGTGTTGGGTCATTACGATTTTTCGTTCCTTTGCAAGATGGGGAAACACTCGTTTGAAAGGTAGTATAGATAGTCTTCTTCTACTTAATGACTGCATGTTTCTACTTCAGACTATGCTATTGGACCAGCAACTTTGCATCGACTGCCTCATCCAACGGACACACTGTGAGTCGCTAAAAAACTACTTCACTTTGGAAAGTAGCTCGGTACTGTTTAATTTGATAATATCTCTCTTTTTAGCAGATTACATGAATTGCATATCTTTGATTGAGTTTTTGATCCTGGCGTGCATAAGCTATTTCGCACATTTTTTACCATAAAGTATCAGAGGCTCCGTTTGCCCTTCTACTTTAGCAATTTGTTGGAAGAAGGCTTTCCTCATAAAGAAGTCATCAATTACCTGCATCAGCCCAAAATAATAAACAGAATATAACTTTTCTGAATGGCAAGGTGCTCTTGAACGGCTTAAATATCAGAATGGGAATATGCAGTATTATCTACAAGTATGTTTTTGGATACAGATTGAAATTTCATATCTCATCTTGTTATTCAGCAGCAGACGATTTTTCTCCTATCTAAATCCTTTAGAGGGTGACAGAGAGACGGACCAAACAAACAAGCAAGCAAGCAAGCAAGAAACTGTGTTTTATTATATAGCGGGATGTAGATAATATCGGCTCAATGCTCTTCAGACATCGTTTTAATTATTGAGAAACTGGAATTCTAATTTTAAAGCACATTGTATTAGGTCACAGAAAGCATGTGCTGTGGTGTGCATTGGACAGGTTTTGCGCTGTTATGAAGGCAATGTATGTTTAGTAATTTTGCAGTGGAAATCACGGTCTGTTCGTTTCAATTATCCGGAAAAGCAGTAAGTCTTGTGCTCCAAAGGTTTCATCAGCATGCTCAGTATATTCATTGTTATAATAAGTTTTTTTGATTAATGATTCAATTCTTCTTTTCCGTGTTATTTCGAGTAAATTCAGCAAATAAATAGCTTTAAGATGAATGCATATACTCCCAGGTTATATCACGTCAAAAATGCAAAATATGAAAGTTTTGTCTCTTCTATTGCATATTTTCTTTAGACGGGATGTGAAAGATACGTTTTTATTTCAATTTGTAAACCTTTGTAAATTATTCAAACTGATTGTGGGATTGGTCTCATCTTGAATCGTTAACCATAATTTGCTAAGTGTTTGAAATGTTTTTCTACCCATTGAAGTATGAGAAGTATTTTAACAACTAAAATCTATTCCCGCTATTATGTATATCACTTGCAAATTATTAAATTTCAGCCGATGTGCTTCTAAACTTTTTTCACTGAAGTCAAAAATATATTTTCGTACCCATAAAGTCGTACTGAGCTGTTCAAGCTATATATTAAAGCTTCAAGTTAATTATTTTTTACACAGATTCATTGCAGGAAAAATCATTATCGAAAAATATTTGTCAATGTTTGAGAAAGAAGAGGATGCCTTGTAATTTACCTGAAACCAGTGTTTTTCCTGGAAGGTCTTTGAAGGGAATGGAACATTGATTTTCATTTCTTCCAACGAGCTTAGTCAGCATAGGTATAATTATCAATTCAAAATTCTTACGATGCCTTTGAGTTACAGTATTTCAACCTGTTATCTTATACGAGATAAAGTTCAGTCAGATTAGAAGGAAGAACAGAGTGCTAAATATTTACGTGTTAATCAGGTTCAGGCATGTTTCTTCAGACACGATGGTGCCTGTAAAAACACACCTATGAATTATGAGAAAGCTTTGTCTTTATAGCTATAATTTTTACGCATCAAATCCTCAAAACGGTAAGTGTTGCAATTACTTTATGAAAATCAATTGCGCTTCATTTATTATGTTAAAATTTACTTCAGTTATATTGTCAGGAAGCAGATTATCTAACACTTCTTATTATACCTTGAAATCAGGGGATTCTTCTACTGTAGAAAACTTATGATCAAATAGTATTTCATCACGCTACCACAACAAGATTGTCTAACGTTAATTCATGTCTGACCAGAGACATATTTCAGGTCAGATCTTTATCGTTGCCTCAATGATGTTGCTTCAGCCCATGTATTGAAAATAGTTAATAAAATGTAAGCTATTTACACAAAAAATATCTATTCGTACATTTTGCGTGAGAATGTTAAATAATGATTTAGATAAATTATTTAGCTTCCCTATTTTATTCTTCATATGAACACGTGTAATTATTTAAGATTAGACACTAATGCCAGTTGGCATCTTCGTCGTTGTCGGTCTAATCATCGGTTAGCAGCCACCGTGGTCGAGTGGTCTGCGACCCGTGTTCTGTATCGGGTCTCTGATTCATGTAGAAAGACTGCGGGTTCGAACCCGGCCATGGACACGAGCTGTTTCTCGTACGCCGCGCCGTGCACTCAACCCGCTAAGCACTCAACTCCCCGCCCATGAAGACGCCCATCAACCTCCCGGGATCGTCGTATGGAGCTCACCATCACCCTTACCCTTAGAATGTTAACCTTAAGAATTTGAAAAATCAATGTACTAATGTCTATGTACTGTGTACTCGATTAGAAATAAAGATTGTTTGTTTGTTTGTTACAATGAACCTCATGCAGTTGTGAAGTTGATCATGCCCCCACGGATAACACGACGTCTCAAGTGGTTAGGTTAGGTTCCCTCATCAACAATGCTGTCATTCCAACCACATCTCTTCTCAATGGTTTGCTGAATTTTATTAACTTCATATTATAGTTTGTCATTCTGAATTTGCAGCTTGATTTTCACCACAGAGGTTCACCGCATACAGCTCCAAATTGTCGTTGCCGTACATCCTGACCTCCAGTCATGATTGAGTTTGCCGTAGAAGACTCTCCAAAGGAGCTTGCATTCATCCATGCGAATAACATGGTCTGATCAGCGTAGTCATGCTTTCATTATGTAGACCTCAATGCCCCTCTTGGTGCACCTCTCGTAAACCTCTGGGGCTGGAACCACTTGCTGCCAAGTTACGACGGTTATTCATCTCAAACACCTCATGTGAAAAGAATCGAATCTCCTTACCAGTTTGTTGTAGAAGGTTCAAGTATCACAGTTATAGAAAATACATATGTAATAACAGCATCCCTGTAAACAGAAACTTTTTGTGCCGAACCTCATAATTGATGTTCTAACTTGCCATAAGCCGCAGATACATTGGCAATACGGTTTGTAATGGCAGGGTTCACGAATCAATAGTTAGACAGAAATCCGCCGAGATATTTGAAACTGTGAACAACCTTTAACTCTGTTTAGTTATGATGTATCGAGGGGTGGGACAGAATTATTCTCAGTTCAAGCTGGCAGAGGCCTTCAGTTTAACAGACATAGTGACACTTAGATTGATCTATTGGGATAGTGTATATGAGGTGTATAGCAACATAATGACGTAAGCGACACTCTGGGCAAAATTGGGATTATTATACCACTATCTGCGTCTCGACGTCAGCTATCCGGGGAAGTCGTGGAAGAATAAAATCGAGGCGCGCAGTATGATTGAAAGTCCATGTAAACAACATTACAATACGTAGCAGGCGACGTGAAGCTTTTAATGCTTTCTATTATCTTACTATCTTGTCTTACTTACCTTTTAAAGATACCTATCTTGGTGTATAAAGTAACAAACAATACCTTTGGGGGGTCTCTTTATGGATTTTCGAGGTGTTATTGCGATTTTTATGCAATGTGGCACACCAATTTGTTGTACAGTGTGAATTTTAATTGGAGAAAGACGCAGTCATCGTTTCATATATCAGAATGCATACACAACTTAATTATTTCACATAGGTAGCATGGTTGCAGACATGCTCATGGTCATTTTAAGATCAATCCTAGTGTCCTAAATTCATTGCAGACATATCGCATTCTGAAATTCGCAAAACTTTGACTATGTTTTTCTCACGTTTTCGTTTGTGGCGCTTACGTCACTATGTTACTATACGCCTCATATGTAACCCCCAATAAAAACCATGTATCTACTTGCAAACTCGACCATATGCAGCTGTGTAGTTACATTATCCACACCCCCAAGTCATGGGAGCGACTTGCCTCAATAGTGCACGCATTTCAGTAGTGTTCTATAGCATTGGTATGAGTGAATAGGTTAGTAAAGTAGTTTCATCAACAATTTCATTTGTAGTTTTGTAAATGCAAACATTGCAGGAGAAATCATTCATTGAAAAAATTATGAGTTATAGTACCCGTGGTACGCATGCCTGATAAGAAATTGTTAGAATAGAATAGAATAGAATAGAATGAGGCTATAGGAACGAACCTTCTGGCCCATTCTTGGGTCGGATAATTACTTCGATAATTATTCGGTTGTTTTACCCAAGTCCCATGCCGTATTTCTAGCCGCGTCAACCATGTCGGCAGCGGGATTCGAACCCGGGTCTTTCCGCTCGCAAGCAGATTCGCTCACCAGTCGACCAAGCTGGTGATTGTTATTGAACATCAGGACTCAATATTAGTTGCCTGCGATTTGTAGAGGGTTATTGTATATACTCTGTGTTATTTTAGTAAAATACTCGTGTTATTCGTGATTCTAAACAATTGGGTACATACAATTTATTTTATTGCCACTTTCAAGAACATTTAGCCCCGCAATATAAAAAATGATGATAATAAGTAGACGAAAAGATATTAGAAGACATTTATTATGTATTATTTCAAATTCATACATGGTGAACTTACTAACAAGGCACACATAAGTTCTTAATAAATGCTATGATTAAATTATAATAAATACACACATTCATGAAATAATTATAAAAGAGAATTTACATTGTTCATGAACAGGGTCACATAAAAGTATTTGACTTACAAACATTGATATTCTCAAAAAATTATTCGAAATTCAAACTTGAAATTTATCACATACTTTCAACTTCAGCTCATCTCCTTCGCATGCAAGAATTTGCAAACCATGTTTCAGCATAAATTGTGTAAATAAAATTATGGAAACACCGTGCAAAATACTAAAACACTTGTGCACACTAAAAAACATTTTGTGGGTGGCATCTGTTCCTTTTTACTGTCTCAAGTTTTCTGCTGTGGTTGTTAGTTAGCGAATTACCTGAATTTGCAGGAAGTGTTGAAGAGCTTTCAACAATTAAAAATTATCGGGATTTATTGCATGAACTTGGTAGTTCAACTTCCACGAAATTTTATTCATCTCAGTTTCTTAGCAGTAAAATCAAAGTACACTGAGGTTCAATACATTTACTGAACTTTTTGTATAGCTTGTCGCGAATTCATTTTGACTCAAGGACGTTGTACTTACCTATAACAAATGTATGCTTTGAACATACTCGTATGTTATATACACGTTTTAGAATACATAATTTGTTCTAAAATTTTGTCTGTATTATAGAATATAGAGGATGATCTCCCAGCACACTCGCCGTTCAGTCAGTTACCCATTACATTTATAATAGGTGCACACCAGCATAGGATTGTTCCTATGTATAAATGATTAGATGATAACGGAACACATGCAACACTGTAATTTCAACATGCAATACTGTAATGTAAAAACTTTATTCATGCTATGAACTTTCCCCTGTGCCTGAAAACGAAAATTCACAGAAGTATCATCTTCGAAAGCCTTCCGTGATTTGTTACAACCGTAACTGCGTCGCTGCAGCAGCAGCGTCCTCTCATTCACGTGTATGCCTGTTCGGCTGGACAAACAGCAGTAATTTATTTACTGTAAAGTGCATATGCTACTATATTTACAAACCGAGCAAGTGCTCAAATCAGGGAACGTCACTGATGACCACAGCTTATGGAAAAAGAGTCGATTAGACCTAATTGCGGCATGAGACCTATGGCGAGGCACGATTCTTTTTGTTAGCTTGGTTTTGATAAGAGCATAGAACTGAGTGGCTAGATTCAGAAGACACTAGAAATATTTATTGTTGGGTATTATTGCAGCTTAAAAAATGTAGTTTTACGAGTAGGACTTCCGGTATTTTATTGACGCTTATAGACTGCCACCAGCCAAGTTGCTAAGATAAGGAGGGCCGAGCAAGAGCAAGACTTTGTGTTTGGCGTTAGGCACGCTAGAGGGCGAGCAAGCTGATCGATCTTCGGCACACAACGCACAGAAATTGAGAGCCAGAGCCAGAGTCAGAGACTCAGAGATAGTCTGACTCGCATTGTGAGTGGCTGTGTGAAGGCTACTTTCTCTTGTTATTGGTAGACCTTCTTCTGCGGTGACAAGTTTTCTCTTGAAGGTTCGTACGTGCATCTGTATTGACCGGCCGTAGAGTACGACTACTGTTAAGCGAATTAAGATGCTAAAATTGTAATTGACACGAAAATTATGAAGGAATGAACCACACCTTAGGCGGTACAAGAGTAGACCTGCAGGTTCCTCTTGTAGCTTCTCGTTCCGAGCTGGTTGAGAAGAATGTCTTCTGCAGCTGGTTTTCATCCACCTACCAAACTAAACGCCGTTCACATTCAGTGGATTTAGTGCTGCCCGAACGAGTACAGGGAACGTCATGTGCGCAAATGTGACATGCAATCAATCACTTTATTACGGTACTCGTACTCGGGATTTGATTACTCGGACAACCACTGCATAGCATAATTCTTATTTATCTTAGTTATACCAACATTTCTGTGGTACAAGTCACGCAACGTTACTATGGTAAAAAAGTGTTGTATGGATGCTTTCTAATTTATCCACGACTATTGTGTACATAATCGTTTTGTTATCATGCTACATTTTCTTCAAAAAAACTTGTGATGCTAGAAGAGAATGGCAAAAACGATCGAGAACATCCGGTTTAGAAGCTCGAAAATAAATCATATATGTTGTTGACCTAACCAGACACATTCTATGTCAACTAAATGTTGGAATGGTGATGAAACTATTCAATAGAAATGGGTCTGGTTCTGACCCCTACGGACTTAACATTGAGTGCTGAAACTTGACACTTCCAACTATACTTTTAAAGTTGACTTCACACCTGAAGTTTTCGTTGACGTGCCAAATTTTCAAGATTTTTTATTAATGCTTCTTACCTGCGGAAGTACGAAAAATTTGTCGCTATTTGAGAAGCATTTTCATGAAATTTGTGTGAAAAATAGTTGGGACCTTGGAAAGTTAATCCCTGAACGCATATTATTGTGGCTTTCAGGCGTGAACGAGACCTGGTTGGCAAGCGTGAAAGTCATGCTGGGTTAACCATGCGCTGGATGCCATACGAGCATTAGTGACGGGGTATTCTATTTAGATGTCACTGTCAACTTTATGACGGGGTATTCTATTTAGATGTCACTGTCAACTTTATGACGGGGTATTCTGTTTAGATGTCACTGTTAACTTTATGACGGGGTATTCTATTTAGATGTCACTGTCAACTTTATGACGGGGTATTCTATTTAGATGTCACTGTCAACTTTATGACGGGGTATTCTATTTAGATGTCACTGTCAACTTTATGACGAGGTATTCTATTTAGATGTTACTGTCAACTTGATGCAGTTGAATGACGACCACGCAAAATGCTGAACCTACAACGCTCGTCAAGTTTTTCTTCTGCTTAGGAATGACAACGCTGATTGTTGAAGAGTTTGTTTTGTTCAATGAAAAGACACCACTTTAGCTAATACTTTTTTATAGATGGTCTACTGCAGTCATTAATGAATTTAGTATATCCTTTGCGGTTCCTCCATAGAACTGCTGCGCAGACTCGTTTGCATATCAGTAACCATATGGTCCTAATTAATATTTGACAGCTCTAACCTACCTTGAACCTCGTCAGGTGAGAAGCGCGCGGATTTGTGTAAGCTTATAAAACACCTCATCATATCGAACACTTGTCGACCCATACGTGAAAAAATTCACATGTTTTTCACTGAATTTTTTCGTTTGATTTGCTAGTGGACGCGGACTTTGTGAAGGACTTTCCACATTAAAGTATTTGCTTTGGTATCTACAATACAATGCTTACAATACGTGTATACCGTACCGAATTTCCTTCTATCTAAGTCTTTAAGAGCGTGATAGAGAGACGGGCCAAACAAGTAAGCAAGCAAGCAATAAAATGTGTATCTAATCTAACACTAAGAATGACTGTCGTGTGTTTATATATTTATTTATATATTATTTTTATATTTATTTATTTATGTTTCGTGTCATTTAAAAAAAAATAGAGATCCAGAGCCTTATATACTGGAGTCCGTATCGTGGATACAGAGTTCGGCGGGGTATTGCCCTATGATTCGGGTACATTGTACGCAAATATGACACGAATTGCAGAGTCAATTGCAGCAGTAGAAAACTAAGTGTCTTAGTTTTTACAAGGAATGTTGTCATTAAAGAAATACTCAATTAAAACGTTTGTCCTTTTTAAATATATATAAAACTAAATATATTGCATTGCGTTCTTATATGTAATTTGATTTGATATCTTTCTAACAGTATTTGCCATCATTTTTGATGGCATGGGTATTATCACAAAATCTCTACCGTCATTTTTAACGGCTGGGTACACTAGTTATTATAGAGTGTACTTAGAGGATAAAAGATGTTCTCTTTAGAATAACCTGAAATAAATTTAAGATCCAGGAAGAGATGGGGATGGAGGAGTGAGTACATTGTGTACATGTACATTTACTTCATTTTGGAGAATTGTATTGCTTTCTAATTGACCGTTAACTTGGTCATTGGGTGGCATCTTCGTCTATTCAAGCACTGATGCATTGTGCTTCTGTGCCCGTGGGTCCACGGGCCAATGACCACCGTCGTCAGTGAAAGTTTCTTGTTTGATTGTAGCAATTTGTCCTTGTATGCTGGTGTTGCAGCCAAGGTCGAAACACCATTATTTCTACTGGTGATCAATTTTCATACCACTGCTCACGTTCTTTTGTCAGTTAGCTTCCGCCTCTGGAATACAAGTGCTCTTGACACTGCTTGAAAAGCATGTTAAGTTCCACATCTGGCCATCACAGCTTCTCTCAGTTGCCGTCTATTTTTTTCAGTTGCTTGTTTGCATGGTGCTGGAACACCTTTATTTGGCGAGCGCTCGGTTTCGCCGGCACTGAACATTAGGTTTGGCTACATCTGCTTGAGATTCTGTACCACAAAAGAAGAATTCACTTCGTTTTACGCTTTGTCAATGGATTTTTCAACACAATGTTCAGAAACAGGAACCTAATTCAGGTGTAGAATCAACGTATTTGCCAGCGTGAAGTCCCAGTTATTACCTCTCCGGGTGTGAACGAATGACCCTACAGTATGTTTATGGCTCTCTTTTAAGACAAAGGAGCTTTTACTTTGATATCTCTGCTCTTTTAGGGTATTTTCGTTTGTTAAATAACAAGCACTTCAGAAGTCTATTTATAGAAGTTAGTGCTTCATCATCCAAGAGTTGGTCGCTACCCAGCACTGAAGCCTCTAGAGTCTAGAGCACTGGTTCTTAACAGGAGGGAATTCTCTCTCTGGGTGGGAACGGAAGAGCTCCAGGGGGTGAATGGATGGCCCAGGAAAAGTAACTTTAAACATGTCTTATACTAGCATTTTTTCAATTTTACAAATTTTGTAGCATTTCATGTACAACCCTTCAATGCATATTGCATCATATGTGGCGCATACCGAAATTTGTCATATAATGATTACTGCGCGTTTTAAACTCATTCTGTCGTGAGACCGTGGTGTTGCGCTTGGTTGGATTGACTCTATTTTACCTGATCTCGCGTTTTTGTACTTTTAATGGGCAAGTAATAAATCATACCAGGTGCGTAAATTATTGGTCCATGTTATTTTCTTAGTAACAAAGAAATTTATTATTAGTGCGTTAATATTTAGCTGCTTTTAGCACGATGTTTATTAATACTGCAATTTTTACAGCTAAATGCTGGTGGCTGTCTCTGGACTGGTAAATTAGTGTCTGTTTGTTCATTTGTGGAGTATATCACAAATATATTGATGTTCTTACTTATTAATTTACCGTGTTCTCGAGTTGTCATATATACTAGACCATGATAATTTTTTATAAATAAAAGTTTTTTATTATAGAATTGAAACATCGTGAACCAATGGTCTTTGACCAGGGTAGACCACAGCTGGCTGCAGAATTGTTTGAAAGATTTGTTATGATTGGGACGTTGGATGTAGTGAAGCATGAGTTTTATATGGTCCTCAGTGTTATAAATAAATTCTATTTAAAGTAAAAAGAACTGAATCATTCCTAGTAATAACAGCTGTTGAAAAATTTGTGGATTCGAATTATAAATTTATGCAATGAAGTGTTAATATAATTTTATGAACTTTTATAAAAACCGCAGAAAGCATTAATTAATTTTTTTTGGCAGTGTCAAGATGTCAAGTAAGAAGCTAAATTATCTTGAGAGTTACAGAGAGCACGGATTCACCTTCATCACGGAGAGTGATGGAACTCAGAAGCCACGTGTTTCTTGTGTGGAATAGTTCTGGTAAATGACAGCATGAAACCTACAACACTGCAGGAACACCAGGAGAAGCGTCACCCACAAAGTGTCCAGTACGGACTGGCTGTCATGAAGCAAAAGAAGAAACGCTTCCATATTTCTGGAACACTGCCCAAACACGGATTTGCTGGCACCCAGAAGCCCACGCTGGAAGCCTCATACAAAGTGGCATATTTGATTGCCAGAGACAAGAAACCTCACACAATTGAAGAAACATTGATCAAACCATGTGTCCTGGAGATGGTGGAACTGGTGTGCGGCAAGGAACATCGGAAGGAGATTGAAAAAATACCTCTTTCAAATGATGTCATCCAATCTCGGATCAGTGACATGTCCTTGAATATTTTTCAACAAGTCATGGCAGAGATGAAGAACAGCCAGCACCCTTTCAGTGTGCAGTTGCTCAATGCAGCCATCTACTGGTCTTTGTGAGGTACGTGCACAATAGCTCCATCAAGGAGGAGTTTCTCTTCTGCCAGCCTCTTATTACCACCATAAGAGCTCAGGACATTATTACTGTCATCAAAGACTTCTTCCTAGCACAAGATTTTGTTGACTGAAGCAAGAACATAGGGTCGATTTACACTGATGGAGTATCAACCATGCTTGGAAACAAGTTAGGATTTGCAGCCCTAGTCAAGGTAGAAGACCTCCATGCTATTGTCACGCACTGTACATATTCTGCTCCGACATGCCCTGGCTGTAAAGTCACTTCCCAAGAGCCTGAAAGACTTCATGTCCACAGTCGTCCAGGTGGTGAACTTTATTCGGGCTCGGGCAACAAACCACCGACTCTTAAAAGTTCTCTGCCAAGACATTGACTCTCTCCATAATGTTCTCCTGTACTACACTGAGGTGCGTTGGCTCTCAAGAGGACAAGCATTCAGCTGGCTGATAGAGCTGCATACGGAGGTAGTCATGTTCCTGCAAGAGAAAACGAATGCCCTTTGTGAGGAATTCGACTCTCCAGAGTTTATCCTTGCTCTTACTTACCTGGCAGACATTTTTTCTCATCTGAATGATTTCAGTATTTCAATTCAAGGAGTAAACAAGACCATAGTGGATGCCGGAGAGAAGTTAAAGTCTTTCCTAGAGAAGTTGCCTCTTTGGATGAGAAGAGTCCAGAACAACGACGTTGCCAATTTTGCACAGCTGGAAGAAATCCTGTCATGCCAAGGGATAGAAAGGAATGTGCCAACTGCATTGAAAGATGACATTTTGATCCACCTTAGGACCATAGAAACATCATTTGATAATTATTTTGGTTCAGAGGTGCTGCAACAGAATGTTTGGGTGCAGAATCCCTTCACTGGGAATCTGGATAGTGTTGACGACGAGGGCCTGAGCAAAGACGATCTGATTGACTTCAGACACAACGAGCTGCTGTAATGCCACATCTACACCATGGAATTGGGAGAATTTTTCTGCTCCATGATAGAGCCCTACCCATTACTTGCTAAGAGAGCCCTTCAGTCCATCCTTCTATATGTTATCACCTACCTCTGCGAAGCAGGATTTACTATCTTGCTGGCTATCAAAACCAAGTGTCGAAATAGACGATGCTGAAGATGACATGCGAGTGGCCCTGTCAAAGACAAGTCCTCAATTTCATGTCGTGCTAAACAAGAAACAACAGCAACGTTCTCATTGAAATGCTTCATTACATAAATGATTAGGCAATTTAATTACACTCACTGAAATGAAAGTACAGCTAGTAAATCAAAATTATTATTATCTTGCTGTGTATCGCTATTTATTGAAACTTAATTCACTAAGAAATGTACACAAGACCAGTAAATTATATAAAATAAACAAGGCGGGAATGGCTGAAGCATTGATCATGTCGGGGGAAATGACGGCGAAAAGATTAGGAACCCCTGCTCTAGATCAGGGGTTCCCAACCTAGGGTACATTTAATGTTCACAATAGAAAGGAAAAATATGTATGTATATATATATATATATATATATCAGTGAATATATTTTTTCAAATATCCTAAAATTCAGGGGTACATGCGCATCTGTCGAAATACTGAAGGGGTACAAGGTCAAAGAAAGGTCGGGAACCCCTGCTCTAGTGACTGAACCAAGCTCTGTGAAATAAGCATAGATGTCGTAGCATAATGTTAATTAGGGTGCCTTCACATGTTAGTTACTTCTTTCGATTCATATTGCTGTTATGTGGCTTATACCTTACTGGAAAAATTTTTGTAACATCGTCACGTTTACAAAAAATTTCCTCTTAATTTTAAAATTTTATTCCGTACCTTAAAATGATTTCTGGAGCTGTACTGGCCAGTCGTTCAATTGATAGTGTGATAAGATTGCCTTGTTTTATGTAACTCCGCCCAGAGTTAACCACCTTCGCCGTCATAACATGTTTTCAGAACAGCTTAATAAGAGTTTAGAAGTCGTGGAAGATCTGAAACTACAAACGATATCGAATTTACTCATAATGTTATTCTGTATTTTGGAAAAATTTCCGTAATTCGAAGCGAACTTTTCTTTTCTTCTATTGTCACGCTTTATTGCTCGTGCGCAAAAAAAAATCTGAGGTAATAAAAAAAGTGGATTATTTATTGTGATGTGTTATGACGATGCGGAACTTCAGGAAGGACAGTGAAGAACAATGAAATGGAACCTACGTTGAATATAAAATGTATCAGGTGAATGATCATTTTATTTCTCAGCTTTCTTTTCTTTAACTGCACCGTTCAAGAGCACCTCATGCTCGAATTTAATTTGCTATCACAATACAGCAGATGTCAAAGACTCAGGAGCCATCAGGTTTTCAGATAATGCTTTCTCCGACATACTGGATCGTCCTCTGTCCTCTGAAACGATAATATTTCCAGCATACATCAAAGCTGTTCAGGACAACGTTGAAGTTGACAGCTATGGAACCAAGTCATGAGGCTTTCAATTTGGATGTACAGAGTAGCATTATAAAGTGATGGTCCTGCTGAATAGCAAGAACATTGCTATGCGTGGAGTCAGTGGTCAGCGTGGAAAAAACAGCTGTCATCCAGTTTTGTTGCAAGTTTTTTTTTTAACTTGATGCGCGGATGTATTGGTGGTTAGTTCCAAGCTCGTCGGCACGAGTAATGGCTCAAATTTTGAACTGCAATCATTCGCTCATCACTGTTCTCACAGTGAAATCAACGCAGACATTGGCAATTCTAATGTGTACCCACAACGTGCGGCCTCAATTTAGGTCATCAGGAACTACCGCTATACGTCGTTTGAATTTGAGTTTTGTACGTCAGCCCTTAATCGTATTTCCTCCATCTCCTCCTTGTGCGGAAGGTTTAGAAAAGTAGGTTTCCCTCTAGTCTAGGATCTAAAAATTCTATATCTTGTATGTGAACTAACATCCTATAACAGCCGTTACGATGTGCAGCAGAACTTGCAATCTTTACTGCTTCCTTCATGTTTTGTGTTGAGATTGTTTTTCTTGGTGATCTTCACACTCATTCTTGTTACCTTTGGCTTTTCATGGTAGCAGCATTCCTCTGCAGCAAGTGTAGCTAATATCCTAACTTCTTGTCATGGTCAAGGGCTTAATTAACTTTGAGCACGCTGCCTGCAATACTCTGAATTTTTTATTGATGTTTACTGGTCTTCTTGCATTTTTTCAGACCTGTTGTTAAGCGTGACCCGTTTTTCATGGTGCTTAAAGGATGACCATTATAGGCTTGGGAAAACATAAGGCCTTTGAAATTGATGTGTTTGCGGTTCGTGGGATACATTGTTTGATAAAATAATATTTCGGTGGTCAAGTTTGTCGGATTGGGTAAGAGAAGAACCATCTACAGCTCAAATTACGCTCGTTATATAATCCAAAATCTACCTCTATAGGGGCTGTACGAACTTGTCGGTTGTCTACCTTCATTTCTATTGTCTCTACCAAGCCATGGACGCAAAGTGCATTAGCTGTATTCTTGCTGTGAGTTTTTATTTCGTCAAGAATTCTCCGAGAAATACGAGTACAAGTAATGTTACCTTTTTGTGCATCCCTTCTTTGGAAAAAATGTTGCTTAAGTTACTTTGTAAAATAAAATAGTTAAACCAAGGTCCTATGCTGCAATGGTAGTGGTTCTGTGATGGATACAAGCTGAAGGCAGGCATATATGGCGGACATTGAAAAACATATTGTCATTTTTGAAGCTTTTGTAAAAACAAGTGTCGTCCAGCTTACGCAGCTTCTATTCAAATTTATTTAACGTGGATAGATGGTTACATTGACTGGCCGCTGAGTACACGTAAATGCATCAATGAAAACTACTTACAAAGTACGGTTCATATAAGACATTATTTTGTACTAGTGTACCCGTGCCATCAAAATTGATGGTAAATACTGCTGGAAAGATATTAAATAAAATTACATATAAGAACGTATTGCAATATATTTAATTTTATATATATTTACAAAGGACAAACGTTTTAATTGAGTATTTCTTTAATGACAACATTCCTAGCGAAAAACAAATCATCTTTTCAGTTTCATCGGCAATTCTTTGCTGCGCTCTACGTCGTAGATCTCCTCTTCTTTGGTATGTTTCTTCTGTTTTATCGGCAATCCTTTGCTGCACTCTCTGTCTCATCTCATCTCTTCTTTGACTTTCCTCTTCAGTTTCATTGGCAATCCTTTGCTGCACTCTCTGCCTCATATCATCTTTCCTTTGACTTGATTCTGCCTCAGTTCCAGCAGCTATTCTTTCTTGCGCTGCTATTCTGAGATTCCTTCTACGAACACAACGCTGGTCATCATCCTCCTGTTCACGCCTCTGCGCCTGCCTTAGTCTTGCTGCTGAGCGTATGGCCTCTAGTCGTTCTTGTGAACTACTTGCACACTGATCCCGCCTCTGTTGCCTTACAACAGTTTGTTGTTCTTGAGTTAATCTTTCTCTCGCTCTTCTTTTTCGCTCTTGATTCAGTCTTCTTTTCGTTCGAGTGGAGTTTCCATGCGTAAGCTTATTTGAAAGGTAACTTATTTTTCTTGTGACAGTATTTTTGAGCCGCAATAGAACTAGTTATAGCCATTCGTGTCATATCCTAGATACTGAAATTCAGCATTACTGAAAGCAACTGCGAGCTTGTGTATGTATATTGTAATATGCAATACCCAGCAGAACTCGGTATCCACGGTTACGGACTCGAGTATATAAGGTTCTGGATCTCTAATTTTTTTGAAAGTGACTTATTTTAGTGCACTTGTACAGCGAAAATGAGTGTATTAATTTACCAGTGAACTGAAAGCAAGACCGCCAGTGCTAATTTCTTTCTATCTATTCTTAAGAACTTGACGCGAAACGTAAATAAATAAATAAATAAATAAATAAATAAATATATAAATATGTAAACACACGACGGTCATTCATAGTATTAGACTAGTAGACCCACACGTGAAAATTCACGTTTTTTTAAAGATTTTTTTCGTCTGATTTGCCAGTGGACGCGGGCTTTGCGAAGGAGTTTCCACATTGAAGGATGTGCCTTTGGTATCCACACTACAATGCTTACAGTACATGTATACCATTCTGAATTTTCTCTTATCTAAATCCTTAAGAGCGTGACAGAGAGACGGACCAAGCAAGCAAGCAACAAACGGTGTACGTGGAATGATTCCTTTTAAGAGGAAATTCATGATCTTCTACATATATAATGGACGGTGTATCTCCATTCTCTCTCTGTGTCCATCCCATTACTTCCTATGTATTACTGATTTAAAATTATTTGGCTGAAATCACGGGTATACATCTATCATAAGTATTGTATTGTGGATACCAAAGGCGCCGGATCACTATAAAATACTGAATTTTTCATGTTATTAGCTTTCTTCTGTCACAAAGCCATGTTATCAGGATATAAGATCCTAAATAGAAGTTCTGTATGTATTCATGAAAAATATTCATATTCTGATAGTACCACGGGTAAAATTGAAAAATGTATTTTATTTCATAGATCCTTAATTTGATTACTTTCAAACCAAGGAATTTCAGCGGGTACTATCTGGGTCATGTTATCGGTAGATGTTCCAGAATAAAAATTATCTCTATATCAATGAAAAGTATTCATTTAAAACAATAATTTGTCGTAAATCTTTAATGTATTCATCTTTTTAATAATTTCAAATTAGTAAAATCTAAATCGTGGAATTTCAACGGGAACTGTTTATAAAAAAAATCTTATAAAATCTTATAAAATAAGATGAGATACTTGGTATATTATATGTATGTGCTTGTATTGATGACATACGTATAAGTGAAGTGAAATTAAAGTTGAGAAATGAAAAACTACTTTTGCTGTTTCCAACCTGCCAAGTTTCTGTGCACGAAGTTTAGCATCAGCTGTATGCTTGCGCAAGAAAAAGGTTTAGCACCAACACTTAGCTAAGCAGTTTCTGCGAGTGCTAACTGGTTGTGACGCACACCGCTTGCTGTTGTGTAATCAAACCAACAGTCTTCCACATACAATGAGGTAAACTTGTGAAGAATTTAAAAAAAGGAGGATGTAGACATGTGACATTCTTCTCTTGGAACTGCTTCTACTCGTATATTCATTGTCACACTAAGAAATCCATGCCCACGTTTAGAGCTGATGGATGATGTTGCTGAATTTGAGAGATGCTCTTCTTTAAGAATTATCTATCTAAATTTGATGACAGTTCAAGTTTTTGAAGCAGGAGTGGAAAGTTATGTAGCAGCAACATTTCTCCCCATGTTACTACTGTAAAATGTCGAAGTTGTGTTTATTGCTTAAAGTTTTATGGCCAGTCTTTTGAAGTAGGAGTAGTTATACGCGTAACACTCATTTCTCATTTGTAAGTATTAATAATCTTGGTGTCATTTGCGTTTTTATTGAAAACGGTTGTTAGCATATTCAGTTGTTAGTTGTTGTTCTGGTGTCGGAACAATTGCATAAATTCACTGACTTTGCATGCTTGGATTTTTGTAGATAAATTTTCCTTATGGTGAAGGTGTGACGCCTCCTAGTGAAGCTGTAGCCTCACATGCATATGCGGTTCTCTACATTTTCAACGCCATATTTTAGGAATCGTGTGCTTCGCTGTCGTATACTAACTGATTTAGATTATAGTTTTCTCCCTGCAGATACTTCTCAAATGCCATTGTTTTATTCATTCCCAAAGTGTTTTGTCGTCTACTGTTTATCGATTTAGACAATCCGTGTTTCTTCCAGAACGAGGTTTTTATTAATCGTTCTTCATTGTTGTGATGACGCTCTTTGATGCCAAGTCTGCTGCCGTACTTACGTGTATTTCTGTTTGCTCTCACAGGTCTGCTTGGCAACGCCGACCCTGTGGACCCGCAAGCTTCCCTCCACATTTGTTGGTCGTCGCTTTTTTGTTGACGCTGCAGTACAGAAAAAGAGATTTCATGTTGGGGTTTTAGGGAAACCGTGAAGCAGAAACTCCTGCCATGATGCCCTCATGTTGAGTCTTCGGCTCGTGTCCACACGATCTCTTAAACAACCGTAGTCATGTGTCGTGACCGTGATATGAATCCTAAGAAATAACTATTTCAACACACTGCGTCAACTATTTTCACTTCGAAGTACTCTGTCTTCGTTGCCGACATTCTGGTGCTGAACTGATCAAAAGGATTCCATATTGCTACTTGTGCGTCTTGTGACAATGTTGCTTTGGTCTTTATACGTCAACCTTCATACCTGAGCCTTTCATTAGAATTTATTCATTTGAAACGTGAAAACAGTGAACTCGGACTATCAATTGAGCATATTGAAGTAATTGTGAGTACTTTAGGTTCTGAACGCTATTCATATCTAGTCATCCTGCTGCAGACCCTTGAAATGTTGAGCCCCACACCGCGTAGTAAAGCTATTTGCTGAGCCAGCAGACCCATACCTAGTAGATTTCAGCTTCTCTCTTCATCACTTCGAATTCTTCCTCTGAACTTTGCACTCAACAACCTTTTTGTGCGACCAGCATGCGTGGGAATAATTGGTTGTGTGCGTTCATTTATACAGAGCAAGCAGGAGAGCAGACCAGTACAGATCTTTGGAAAACATCAATCGGATGTGACATGTTTTGACTCCTCAGAACTGGAGGCTTTCATCAGATCAGGACGCATCAGACTGACATGGTCGTTTTCTTGGTGGACTTACAAGTGTACACGCTCCTCTTCCTGCTACTGCTTCAAAAAGACAACGAAGACTTTTCTCGTTTGGTAATGCGATGATCTATTGATCAATGGCTGCTGTTCGTCCGATTCACAATCTGTATTTATTCAAGGGAAGATTAAACGATTGTTGAGCTTTTGTGATTTGTGCGACACCAAGAAAATATCTTAACGTTGTGACAAGGAATTTGTTGTTGAATTCTTGATGAAATTCTTTAGCTATTGGCGATGAGATGAGTTCATGTTAGAAATTGAGATTTGTGGCTATTGTTGAATTTTAGTACTCAGTGAACGAAATTCTACTTTTTATGTAGCAGTGACATCTAACAAAGTTTTTAAAGTCTACAGTTTTTTACAATTTTTTTAGCAGATTTGTAACGCTATCGAATAATTACGTATTTTTGTATTTAAAACAACGGAGATTTTGTACTGAATCAAGCGTTTTTATGGGCGTATTACGGGTCAAACATATCTTGTATTTTACATTAATAGTGATTGTTAGTCAGGATAAGCGTGCTCAGGCACGACCGAAGCGTCTAAAATTTCTTAGGTCATCTGTTCTGTGTGATGCCTGTGCGTGAGGCTCCAAACCAAGTGCCATCGCCTGAAGGTTTTAACGCTTGAATCGTAGTACTTCAAGAATCTTTGATATCATCTACAGTTGTGCGTGTTTCTTACATGATCTTCAGTCATAAAGTGACAAAATTTTGAGATATTTTTACTTTTGTTTGTTGTGTTACTCAGTTTGAAGTTTGAAAGATCTACGTTTTGATCCAGTGCTACTTGACGGTGACGGGAAGTGAGAGAGCTCTAGAAGATTCATCACGTTGGCACCATTCAATGTCGTCACTTCGTGGTGAGAAGCAAGGAAATTATTGCAAAAAATGAAACTCATTTTGCCAACATTTTAGGCACAAAACGAGACTAAAATTTCGAATCTTTGTTTAAAGTTAAAAAAGTGTTCGAGAATATGTGCTACCAGTGATAGGAGTAAAGGTTAATCTGATTGTGATTTCAACTCTACCCTATAGAACTGCAGTGCTTCATACAGTTGTGTTGTAGTGAGCAATATTCTGAGTGGTGTTTAATTGCACGAAACCTCAATTGTCAGCATTGCATCCTCCTCCCATACCCGCTCAACCACCACTGAAATAAACTCTTCGTCCTTCAGGTTAGTGGTTGTGCATTTTTATATCTTCTATATGTTGCATGTTTGGATCACCAGAAATCAAAACTATTTTCCAAGACGAAGTTAGTTAAATGAAATTACTTTTATTCTAATACCATAAACTTTTTTCCCTGTTTTTTTTAATTAAAACGCTGTGTCCACTAACTAAAGATATCAAAAAGGTAACACGTTTGATCTTAATTATAATTTGTTCCCTATTACTTCTCATGTACTGTATAGGAACTTCTGATGTCACATCATTTGCCTAATTACGTAGTGCAATTAGTTTTGTCGTGATGTCGTCTGTTCATTTTCACATGAATCTTGCCACCCTTGCAACTGGTCGTGTTTGTGATATGTTATCTTATCTATGAAGTTTTAGGTACAACAAGCCAAGTGACTGGTAAGGTAAAGAAGTCGGTGTAGTGTCCAATACGTGGAAAATGCAGTAAGGATGCAAACTGGGGATAATTTGGAACAGAGTTTTCTTAAGTATTTCAAAAGATAATTCGTAGCGTTACATAGAAAGCATGGTTAACTTTTCTAAGTATGTCCTTCCTTGCCACATAATCGTCCAAACATCACATGCACGATGAAACGCGATTTTTGTAAACATCTGCTAAATTTCTTATATCCTTCATCAAATACTTGATATAAATTTCTTTTGTTTCAAGGGGATTATTTCACAAGCTGAATCTTTACAATTTTTATCTGTAGCATTAGATATCATATGTAACTGGGACACATTTTTACTTTACGTTTATTCAGCATCTTAGTGCCTTGCCTTGACTTGTGTTTTGGATTCTTGTCTTGTTGAAACACCAACGACTTCCAATCTTGAGTCATTTGATGAAATTATGGTGATGATGTTTAAACTGCAGAGGTTTCTTAGAGTTCATCGCTTATTTATGTGGTGTTCCAAAAATGCGAGAAGGGATGCCTTAACTATGCTGGCCTGATTATAATTATATTATTAGATTAGGTGAAGTTAATTATATGATGTATTCCTGCTTGTGAGCGTAGGTGGATGCTCACCAGTCTTTGGTCCTTGATTTTTCGTCAGATAATTTAATTTTTACTTTGTCAAGCTATAGAAGTTTGCTCAAGTAATTTGGTGTTGATTGACATTTGTGAAGCATACTCTTTTTGCCGGCTATACATGGCACTTTTTCGTTCGTACGCGAATGTTCCTTACCTTGTCCTTTTAAGTGAGTCTTATCGCAGTGGTTCCTTTCAAGAGTGAGTTTGACTGCAGTCGGTTCCACTTCTATCAATTTTTTGTGATTGCTAAGTGATTTTTTTCAGTTCTCTCCAGTTTAAAGCAAGTGCGAGATTAGACTTACCTCGTACCGTCCATTGCTCGTTCTTATTGCTCGTTGTTCTTATGACGTTTTATTTTTTCACCTTTCAGTCAAGTTTGTACTGCAACTTACGAGGTAATCACACTGCTCACAAAGCTTCCTGCATCCGCGTCTGCTTCCGCTCCTTAGTAACGTTTTTGTCCTGAACACTCTTATGTTGTTTTCTATATTACGCCTGTGTGAAGAGGTCATTATTCAGGTGTCAGGTGCGCTACAGTGAATTAGTACACCACAGGCGTTACCTTGCGAACTCCCTTGTCAGTATTCTTGAACATCATCAAAATGTTCATGAATCGGACAATTTTTCTTTAGTGTGTCGCAAAAATTTAATGGGATACAAATTGTATGCTTCTCCAACAATTTTTCACGAACGATTTTTGTACTTATTCTGTTTCAAATTTTAAGATACATATAACATCTTGAATTGCTTTTCATAAAACACCTACTAAAACTGCCAAAATGAATTAAGCAAGCGTTCCATTTATTTCGTATGTATTCAGTTGTTTTTAGAGTGACGAGTAATCGTTTAACACGTTGCCTCCGATTGCCTGATTGGTGTAAAACTTCACTTTGTACGCATAGTCACTAGAAGGATCTGAAAAAATTACAGAACCTAACCTAAGTGGTACACACACGTACCACTTCGGAGCCAACGTGTTAACCGTGTTTGTGGTGTGCCACATTGCTATGTACATTGACATTGTCAATGGCAGACATTGCTGTGTCTGTACAGAAATATTATCTCGTGTTTAGGAGACGATACTTCAATGCTGAGACGTACTCATTCTCACACTCTTGTTCCTGACGCTTCTTTCAGTATTTTAGTAAGTCTTGCTTCTGTGGGGAGCGGCCTTTAAGTCTTCTGTTTTCCAAGTGTGACTAATATTTAAAACAGGGAATAGATTCTAATGTTTTTTTAATGTATTAATTAGTAACACTTTCAACTAAAATTTATCAGCTGCGTTGAATGGTTATGTATCGTTTATTTTTTTCCTCTATTGACGTCGATTAATTGTAATTTCTTTCTCTCTGCAAATGCATTTGTTCAATTCGTAGCATCTACGACAAACTATGCGTATGCATTTATCATCTGAGATTACAAAGTAGTAGAACTTGAGTAACGTTCCAGCAGTGTTTGCTGCAGATGAGGTTGGAGGAGATGGACAGGGTATTCAGCAGTGTTCCCATTCGTCAGTGTTGCATTTGCCACATTCAGCCACTATGAAACAAAGCTAAAAAAAGGCGGAAAACCGATACTTGATCTCGGAATTAATCTGTCATCAATATATGCAACTAGTAGACCTGCACGTGAAAATTCACGTGTTTTTATTGAACTTTTGGATTTGCCAGTGGACGCTGGCTTTGAGAATGAGTTCCCACATTAAAGGATGTGCCTTTGGTATCCACAATACAATGCTTACAATACATGTATACCCTATCGAATTTCCTCCTATCTAAATCCTTAAGAGCGTGACGGAGAGACGGACTAAGCAAGGCAACAAACTGTGCATTATTATGTAGAGGAATGTGTACGGTAAGTTACCTCAGGACTTACTGCTTTATGTATTCACATAGCGATTTTCGTGATGGTTTTGCTGGAATGCAGGAACAAGCTAATCTGAATTCACCCCTGCTTCAAATGCCACATTTAATATGAAACGCGTTTCGAAAATATGAGTTATGTCTCCTGAGAAGCATTTCTATTGGAACCGTATTTTCCTACGACTTCATGTATTCTTAACGAACTGTTCGTAGCGAAATTTCTTAAGAAATTGGAATAGGAGCTCGTACACTAAATGCGATATGACGATGTTGTGTTGCTGTGACAACGAGCCTAGCGACATATTTAGAAGGTATCTCGAGTGTCACTGCTCAGCTTGTTCTTTGTTTACTTGCTATGCTGTAGCTTTAGTTGACCTCATCCGGTGTTGGCACTCCCGGTGTATTTTAGTCGCATTTGCTACACAGCAACCTCTGGCTGCCAGATTAGACAGCTTGCTGCAATTTCTGGGCTGCTTCTCGAGGGCAGATGTACTTCATAAAGGTTTGGAGTCGCAGCTTCGATACAAAGTTTGCGCTACGTAAGTCTTTTCGAGTTACACTTACAGTTGGAGTTGGATCAACGACAATTTTTTTCTGAACGCGCGATCCTCTAACTTCAAGAAGTTTCAGTTCTCAAGATTCTAATGTAAAAAGCAGATGGATTTACAGAATGTCTTTGGATCCAAGACAGCCAGCTTGTGCTCCTGCCTGATCTGCAGTTAAAGAAGTAGCAGTTTGTTGACAACTTTATATTAAGAGTATTTAAGATGACCAATATTAATTGCGAAATGAAATTTCATAAATAAGTTACACTTTTCTTGGTTAATTAAAGCTTGAAAATGATGAAAAATACCTAATTTTTTGCAGTGCAATGGACATTCTTGGTGGATATTTTTCATCGTTTCTAGCTAGTTTTTGCTGAAGTTGAAAGGTATTTGGCTAACTGTGTTTCCATATTTTTGATTTAAATTTTAATTTTTGTTAAAAATTTCATGTGTAATTCCTACGACTGGTGAACACTTTACGTGTGTTGTCACTATACCTCGAACATCTCTTCTAAATTGAATTATCATCGATAAAATTTGACAGTTTCAGACAGTTACGATTGAGAAAGTGAAGTATAACTAATACAGTATATGAATTCATTGAAATTTCACGCTAGGTCTCCTTTGAGAATAAGAATATTTACGCCAGTGAAAATGGGTGAAAGCCAATTTTGGCCTGCACACTCAGTTGATGAAGGCAGTTGCGTGGTGCAAGGAGCTGAGAAATTGCTTGCTTTCATAACTGACAAACAAGGGAGGCTTCAGTTAACCCGTTCGTGGTCATATTAATATACACATAGTGTACCTCCTATGGTTACAAAAATTCAGAACGAATATTTTCCCCCAAACAACCAAAAAACACCTAAGAAAAAAGGAAACGACTTTTAAAATCCACTTACCCGGTTCAAATGTCTCCCATGTGCTCCTTAACTCCTCCCTGTTGTGACGTGAAAAACCAGTGGTAGTAAAAAATATTTCCTCGGTTGACGTAAAAAACAGTTGTAGTTAAAAAAATTTCACGTCAACTGACATGGAGAAGAACGAACGCGTTAACTATGAGTTCTTTTCTAACGTCCATGTACTCTATGGAATACAATAGTGTCATGCACAAAGCTTCTTATGAAAGGCAACACTACGCTGACTAACTGTGGGAACCTGGAGTAGCACTGGGATGTTTGTTGCGTTAAGGTTCGTAAGGGTCAATTCATTAGATCAAAACCTATTCACTTTTGTTTTCAAAATATTGCTACTGTCTACAACTCCAGTACGTTCATAGTATTTTGAATTTATAAGGCAATTTCTAAGGGAATCACACTGTCGTCATGCAAGTCTTGTTATTGACTATCATTATCGGTTGTTGTATCTGCACAATTTGCTTCATTCATTTAGGGTCGTGTTGTTAGGAATGAGCCGTTATCTGCCCACCATAAACCAGTCATCGAATGGTCACTGTTTATCGTTGTGTACTGTCTGGGATGCAGCTCATAATATTCCACGGAGATATTGTGTCATCTTGCCGCAATCAATTTTACGATTGTCTCATTCAAATGTGGAAGAAATTACCTGCTTAGTTTTACCTGTTACTTGCTTAGTTTTACCTGTTACCTGCTTAGTTTTACCAGTTACTTGCTTAGTTTTACCTGTTACCTGCTTTGTTTTACCTGTTACTTGCTTAGTTTTACCTGTTACCTGCTTTGTTTTACCTGTTACTTGCTTAGTTTTACCTGTTACCTGCTTAGTTTTACCAGTTACTTGCTTAGTTTTACCTGTTACCTGCTTAGTTTTACCTGTTACCTGCTTAGTTTTACCTGTTACCTGCTTAGTTTTACCTGTTACCT
>VCRD01001487.1:14257-26073 GCA_006783055.1 Trinorchestia longiramus | reverse complement strand
GATCATATGGTGTGAACGTAATCATATGTATTTATTCATGATCTTTTAACAAGTTTGTGTTCGCGTATTAGGCCTCATAGGAAAAACTCAGGAAGGAATAAGGAAAGTACCATGAAAAATGACGAGTCAATCGATGACGCCTGCATGTCCTTTGCTTTCAGTGGCAATAAAAATGCTCTCTGTCAGAGATGAAACTGGCAGCACTGAAATGTTCTCTTCCTTTGACGGTTTGGTTCTGAATTGAGTACTGCTGGTTTTGAATTTTATGATCGGAAATTTGAAACCTGAGCCAATTTAACAGAGTGTTTAGAATGTAAAGAACTAAAGAACGTGAATATTTGTAGCACTAGACAGGCAATAATCCTTTAAGCTTTTACATGAACAGAGGTCACTCTTTTAATGAAGAGGTTGAACAGCAGAGTGGGAACACAACTAAGTTAATGGATGACCTGGTGTGGAAAATCCTGTCGTCATCTTTACCACAGGAATACCATGAGCTTGTATCGTCAAGGCTAATTTCTTCATGGCACGCGTTCTTGTGATAATCTACAAAAACTATTTCAACATTTGTGAACAAATGAGACTCTTTTAGCTCACTGAGCAAAATTTAATAATGAAAAGAATGCTCTATGATCTCAATCGCAATCAAAATTCCTATTCAGTTCTGTGAGTTCATTTGGTTTGAGCAAAATTCGTGTCAAGGAATAATTGCTGTCACGAGTTTCTTGAGCTCAAATTTGGCTTTAGAACCACGAGACTTCATGTCTCTAGCAACGAGCAGAATCTCTTTTGTCGTTATTTTTGTGACCAAACTTTCATTGTTTTGTAAGGAAATAATTGAAGCGTAGACTTCCCTCTGTAATAACACATCATGAAATCATGCAAATTGACCCCATCTCCAACACAACACGTGTGTCACCCTGTGAGTACATGCCTCACCATCCATACTGTTACCGCCATCTTGACACCGAACATCATCGCCATGTTGGGACAACATCACTATGTTGGGACTGAAAATCACTATGTTGGGACAACATCGCCATGTTGGGACAACATCGCCATGTTGGGACAACATCGCCATGTTGGGACTGAACATCACCGCCATGTTGAGACAACATCACTATGTTGGGACTGAACATCACCATGTTGGGACAACATCACCATGTTGGGACAACATCGCCATGTTGGGACTGAACATCACTATGTTGAGACAACATCATCATGTTGGGACAACATCGCCATGTTGGGACTGAACATCACCATGTTGGGACAACATCGCCATGTTGGGACTGAACATCACCATGTTGGGACAACATCACCATGTTGGGACAACGTCGCCATGTTGAGACTGAACATCGCCATGTTGGGACAACGTCGCCATGTTGAGACTGAACATCGCCATGTTGGGACAATATCGCCATCTTAGGACTGAACATTACCATGTTTTGTGTGAACTTCTAGAGTTCTTTTGTGTTTACCTGGAAATTGAATTATTGCGGTTATAGAAAACTATTTCCTTCCCCTATGAAACGTTTAAATTATTTTGAAGCATAACCAAACAGTTGATAAATAAGTAAGCTGTGGAAGTGCAGCCGTACTCTTTGTTAATTTCCTGTGAGCTTCATGTGACTTGCCCTGTGATACCCTCGTCCGGAAGTTGCATGTGTGGGAGGCTGATGAATAGAGAAGACTAAAATAAAGTCGTGTACCTCAGATACAAGCGATCTCTCATTTACTGACAGACACGTGTTTATTGCCTTGCTTCTGTTTGCTGACCTGTATGTCTGTGTTGCCTGATGTATGCCTGTGTTGCCTGCTGTGTGCCTGTGTTGCCTGCTGTGTGCCTGTGTTGCCTGCTGTGTGCCTGTGTTGCCTGCTGTATGCCTGTGTTGCCTGCTGTATGCCTGTATTGCCTGCTGTGTGCCTGTGTTGCCTGCTGTGTGCGTGTGTTGCCTGCCCTCAAGGCAACACACGCTGCTTAACTAGCCACTGCCTCCACCTGCCTGAACTTCTAGAGGTCTAGACTACTAACACGTCTAGTCTAAGATCTAGAGGTCTAGACTACTAACACGTCTAGTCTAAGATCTAGAGGTCTAGACTACTAACACGTCTAGTCTAAGATCTAGAGGTTTAAACTACTAACACGTCTAGTCTAAGATCTAGAGGTCTAAACTACTAACACGTCTAGTCTAAGATCTAGAGGTCTAGACTACTAACACGTCTAGTCTAAGATCTAGAGGGCTAGACTACTAACACGTCTAGTCTAAGATCTAGAGGTCTAGACTACTAACACGTCTAGTCTAAGATCTAGAGGTCTAGACTACTAACACGTCTAGTCTAAGATCTAGAGGGCTAGACTACTAACACGTCTAGTCTAAGATCTAGAGGTCTAGACTACTAACACGTCTAGTCTTTAATAAGAAAAGTTCATCTCACTGCTCACAGTAGCTTGTGCTACAAGTAAGATATCCTCATAACGAATTATTTACATAAAAACTAAGGGACAGGCGCTGCATGAGCGCTTGCGTGCTGTTCTCACAATTTTCGTGTCCGGTTGAAAAAGGGAAATTTATTGTATTAGTTAAGAGTGTTTCGAGCCCTGATGGTCTAGTACAAGAGTGGGGAACCTACGGCCTTCTAAGTCTTCAAGTGCGGCCTACTGTGGTCTCTTCAGAGTAGTCTAAAGGATAAATGAAATTGTTTAAGATACATTTGCTTCGCTTTCTCATGTTTTCCATGTAGTGTGTTTTGCATTTTCATGCAAATTATCAATGTAATTATGTCACAACAGCTGTAAAATATTTGTTATATAGGACCATGGTTATCTATTGTTTGAGGCCTTCTTGTGGAGTGTATGCCGTTAATGAGGCCTTTACTTCAAGAAAGCTTCCCTGCCTCCGCTCTAATCTATGCTTAACAAATACTTTCTTGTGTTCTATGGACCTCAAGCATACATACCAAAACTTACATTGTTTGTCCTAATAAATTAATTTTACGAGTTGAGTGATGATTCGTTGTGAATGTCAATATTCTATGAATATTAACAATAATGAATTCACTTGAAACTCGTAAGTTATTACGGTTTGATAACTTCAGTACTGCTAACTAATTCATGATTGATCTAACTTCAGTAAACTGAATTGTAGTGATTTCTGCTTGTTCAGGGTTGAACACAACGTAAAAAGTTCTCTTCAAGTTCCGTTACTATGTAGACAACTCATCTGTCCTGTATCACTACTGCTAGTTCACACCGGAATAATTCAAATAATTTTTTTTGACCTTCATGAACAGTATACGTAACTCGTGATGTGAATTACCTCTATAAGGACAACTGTACTGCATAAAGGACGAGGACATTAGGAATAATTCGCTTTACTCTTACATTCTTGATGTTTCGTTTGAAAGTGCGGTGAAATTACGTAAAAATGAGTAAAGATGAGTGATAATTTGGGCAGTATTTTGTTCAGTCAAAAAATAACTTGGTCGTTATAGGGTTTTAATTTTCATTCGTAAGCTGAATATTGTCCGATCTATTTACAATATTGACTTGCTTGTTGCTGTACATCTCCGAGACCCATTGATCATTCCGTTTCAAGGTTAACATCACGAAGACACAGTAATATTTTGCAGCTGAATGACTTCAGTTGAGTTGCATGCAGTACCAGAACACTGAACATGTGCCTTGTGTTACACAGCATCTCTACCCGCATATTCTTGTCCAAATGACACTCATTCGTATTCCGAGCACGCACTCGTATGGTAAATAGCAGGACTGTGTGTTGGGTGCTGAGCTAGTTGTGTTTGTAACATTTTTTTTCTGTGTGAGTAGGCGAAATCACAAGTCACTGTGATGTCCCACGCTACGAACTTATTACAAATGAGTCAAGAATTGTACAGAAATGAACTAATAATGTTTCGTTCCGAGTCCTCGCTGAAACTGTTTCAAGTAACTAGACATTCTAAAATATTTTTTTGAAAATTCAATTTTCTTGAATTTCAATTCATTTGTCCACAGTTTTACGAGTGATTAAAAATTAATTAGTACTGTGAAGTGAGGCAATGCTTATTTATATGATCTTTAACTCACTGATTCTTCTTTCACAAAACCTACACAGTACACACACGTACATTTGTTCAGGGCTTTCTAGGAATAATTTGGACGCAAGGTGGTAGACTGGATAGTTGTGGTGGTGCCTTGCCGAGTGTGACGCACCAAGTGACTTGTATATGAAGCCTCATGCAGGAATAGTTGCATCATGCAACTTTTCATTGTGAAACAGGTCTTGTGCTGGGAATTGCCATGTAGCACGACTTGTTCCGACAAAATATGTGTTGGAGTTTTCAAATTGCTCTTTGGTTTACATCAGTTGTTGTAAGACACGTATCCAAAATACTGGCGTATCAGTTATCATCACACGGAGTTATCCTCATTCCTGTTCATCCTTACCTTGTACACGAGTCCAAGCCTAAATGTAGAAGTGATGCGTGGCGCTATGTGAGACATGTTCTATGTGAGACATGTTCTATGTGAGACATGTTCTATGTGAGACATGTTCTATGTGAGACATGTTCTAAAGGAAGGTGACGTTAATGGAAAACACAAAGTGAACAATTCTTCATTGACGGTTAGTTTATTATGTTAAATTTTTGTCGATACTATGTTTTGAAGTGAAAAGTTTGGTACTTTCAAAATTTCATATCCTTATAGTCAAAGTACTAACAGCTTCTCCAGTATTTTGTTTTTGATCTTCTCAATTGCCTAAAATTTTAACCCTGCAGTTTACATTTAAGTCTTGAGAGTATAAAAATATTAAAGTGCAAAAATCTCTTTATTTTATTCTACGTATGTGTTAATACTAATAATGGTCGAAAAAAAATTATCGGAAATATAAGTATGCGAAACGTTTGTAGTTGAAATCATCGTGCAGCCTCGTGGCACTATCTTGAAATCATCACAATAATTTTTTTTCTTCTTCTGTTATTAAAAAAATTATATTTTTCCTAGTCATCAATTATCAACTGAAAACGTACTTTAATTGTACTCAATATGGTGATGCTCAGTATGTTGATACTCAATTTGTTCATCGTTGAACTTACAGGAAGGTAAAACACTAACGATCTTACGATTAACTTACGGACGACTTCGTACTCCGGTGTCACTCAAGTTTTATATGGAAAATAATTTATTTATGAGCTCTGTGTTCTTAAAATACATTGTTCATTCTGAGTTATGCTAAGGAAGACAGACAGTTCCACGATAACCTGCGGTCACGTGTTCGACGACAACAAGTTTGCTTGATTGAATGAATTAGAATAGAAATATCGGGAGGTAACAACGCTCCTTCTTGTAGGACGCTACAGAACTGGGTGCTGGTTGTGTAGACGTTCATTGCAGTAACTGCTAATGAGATGCTTGATGGCTTACAGCGAACCACTCAATGATACAAATGTTATACAAAGGGATGATGACACCATAAGAAATAAATAAAATTAATAAATTAACTTTATTCCGATATGTCACAGAGTACAGTATAAATCCACAATACAAGAAATAGGGTTCTCAAATCTTAAAGCTAACATCTTACGGCTGGTGGTGACATTGTTGTAATTCCTAATATCACCATAGTAGGTAAATGAAAATAAAGAAAGACTCGTATAAGTCCCTGGCCTGATGTTCAGGCATCGATGCAGTCAAGTTTGAAAGTGTAATTTTTCAGACTTTTCTTTCCATATTCTTTCTGCTCATCGTATATTGAGGGAACTACTAATTCATTTAGATCAGGGGTCGGTAAAGTGGTCGATATCGACCCCTGGGGGTAGAGGGTTTATAACATTTCTCTTTATTTTTGGTCATCAAAAATGTCAATAATGGTTTAATATTTTTTTTCACCTACTTGTATGTATGTGTGCATGGAGGGGGTCGATGTAAATACAAATATACTATGATGGGATCGACGGGTAAAACAGTTTGCCGACCCCTGAATTTTAGATGGTCTCAGGCTGGCATAAAAAGAATAGATTGGAGACGATTTTTATTCATATTTTTCATCAAAATTAAAACAATTTTAGAAACGTGTAATTCATTTGAATGACAAATGAAATAAGGTTCTAAAACAAAATGTAAATTGTGTTAATGGCTAAATTTTATTTTTTCAGAGGCAAATGTTATTTCACCTTTAATAGACTGTAATATCGGACATTACTTTCAGTCCACCATGGTACAAGATTTCAACAACCAGAGTGCAGCAGACCACGATGTCCAAAATTCTTGGCGGATATCTACTTCTAAAAAGTAGACAATTTGGCTCAGCTCTCAACTGCTGAACTTTCGAGAGGAGCTCTGAAATTTTGCTTACCTTCGACGAGCACCAAATCCCCAGGAGACGCCGATAGACAATTCTCTTTCATTAGAAATCTAGACAATTGTTGCGAACAGTTTAAGAAGGACTCTTGAAGAACTGCTGGGCCATCTTCGTTGAATGAAACAGTGTATATTGTATTGGGTTAACCAGCTAGGTTAGGATCTTCGACTAAATGTACAAATTCACTTCTTTAGCCTCGGGAATTAGCGTTTGAATGTAACATGGAAATGAAATTTTGGGCGAACGGTAATGGTTTGAATGAACGAAATTATTCTCAGTTTTAGAAACTCTTAGGATCGCAGAACACGGAGCTCATCAACAGCTTTGTAAGTTTGGATCTGTTGATCCAAACTTGCTTCATGGTGTGCATTGTGCTGGGTAGCTGCAGGCGGCATCACTGGATACACATCACAACCGAGTGAATTCTGAAAACATGAACTTTTCGATGAATATTTTATGAATGTTAAGGAAAATTTGTGTACTGATGTGTTTCGTAGAAGCAAAGTTACGTTCAAAATTTGCTGGCGATGTATTGCATAAATCGTATTCTTTGTTGTGTTCCGACTACGAATAGATGCTGCGGTGTTACTGTTCATAACGATCTTGATCGATTGAGGTGCTTACTCTGGTTTGTCGGTCACTGAGTACGAATTAAAGATGACCTCATGAGTCTAAGTACAAGCTCGTGTCACGTTTCTAAATGGAATAGAGGAATTTGTATTTAAAATAGAGAATTTTGCTTCTTCTGCATCGAGGGCGTATTGTAAATGCCCCTTTGGAGCGCTACATCCGTATAATAATCTAATCTAATTCTAAGAATGACCATCGTGTGTTTATATACATATTTATTTATTTATATACTAGTGTACCCGTGCCATAAAAAATGATGGCAAATACTGTTTGAAAGATATTAAATAAAATTACGTGTGAGAACGCAATGCAATATATTTAGTTTTATATATATTTACAAAGGACAAACGTTTTAATTGAGTATTTCTTTGATGACAACATTCCTAGTGAAAAACAAATCAAACAACAAATCATCTCTTATTCGATTTGTCTCTTCTTCAGTTCTATTGGCAATCCTTTACTGCACTCTCTGTCTCATCTCATCTCTTCTTTGATTTTCCTCTTCTTCAGTTTCATTGGCAATCCTTTGCTGCACTCTCTGCATCGTATCTTCTCTCTTTTGACTTGATTCTGGCTCAGTTTCAGCAGCTATTCTTTCTTGCGCTGCTATTCTGAGATTCCTTCTACGAACACAACGCTGGTCATCATCCTCCTGTTCACGCCTCTGCGCCTGCCTTAGTCTTGCTGCTGAGCGTATGGCCTCTAGTCGTTCTTGTGAACTACTTGCATACTGATCCCGCCTCTGTTGCCTTACAACAGCTTGTTGTTCTTGAGTTAATCTTTCTCTCGCCTTTCTTTTTTGCTCTCGATTCAGTCTTCTTTTCGTTCGAGTGGAGTTTCCATACTTAAGCTTATTTCAAAGGTAACTTATTTTTCTTGTGACAGTATTTTTGAGCCGCAATAAAAGTAGTTATAGCCATTCGTGTCATATCCTAGATACAGAAATTCAGCATTACTGAAAGCAACTGCGAGCTTGTGTATGTATATTGTAATATGCAATACCCCGCCGAACTCCCTATCCACGATACGGACTCGAGTATATAAGGCTCTGGATCTCTAATTTTTTTGAAAGTGACTTATTATAGTGCACTTGTGCAGCGAAAATGAGTGTATTAATTTACCAGTGAATTGAAACCAAGACCACCAGTGTTAATTTCTTCTTATCTGTTCTTAAGAGCGTGACACGAAACATATAAATAAATAAATAAATAAATATATAAACACACAACGGTTATTCTTAATATTAGATTAGATTTATTTATTTATATGTTTCGGGTCACGCTCTTAAGAACAGATAGGAAGAAATTAGCACTGGCGGTCTTGGTTTCAGTTCACTGGTAAATTAATACGCTCATTTTCGCTGTACAAGTGCACTATAATAAGTCACTTTCAAAAAAATTAGAGAGATCTAGAGCCTTATATACTCGAGTCCGTATCGTGGATAGGGAGTTCGGCGGGGTATTGCATATTACAATATACATACACAAGCTCGCAGTTGCTTTCAGTAATGCTGAATTTCTGTATCTAGGATATGACGCAAATGGCTATAACTACTTCTATTGCGGCTCAAAAATACTGTCACAAGGAAAATAAGTTACCTTTGAAATAAGCTTAAGTATGGAAACTCCACTCGAACGAAAAGAAGACTGAATCGAGAGCGAGAAAGATTATCTCAAGAACAAGCTGTTGTAAGCCATCATTTTTGATGGCACGGGTACACTAGTTTTATATAAACTTCTCCTAATTGTTAAGACATATATTTAATCAGAAAACCGTAACTTACATAAAAAACTGTCACAATGGAGTGAAGCTTGGGAGCTGGTCGCGATAGAATGAGACTCTACAGGCAAATAATAAAGATTGAACAACGGCAGGAAATCCTTGAGAGGGAGAGGCAACGTCAGCAAGTGAGGCGAGCTGCAATGAACGATGTACAACGTGAAGAGTACCGCGAGCAGCAAAGGAATTTATCACAGCAAAGAAGGGAAAATATGGATGAGGAACAGCAGGCACAGTACCTTGAGCGGCAGAGAAATTTATTTCAGCAAAGAGAACAGAACATGAATGAAGAAGACAATGAATTATTATCAAAATGAAAGAGAGAGATATAGGCAAAGCATTGAAAATATGAATCCTGGTGAAGTTAACCATTTAAGGTAAAATCAATTGCAAAAACCACATCAGAAGAAATGGACCAGTTGTTGACATAGCTAATATTATTGATATGGAAACATATGACATTGGTGAAAAAAATGTGAGTACTGTGATACACTCAGATTTAGGAATGAAGATAAGAACTGTTGCCACAATGAAACAGTAAGTGTCCCTGCATTGCAGCCTTATCCTGAGGCCCTAAGAGATTTACTTGAGGGAAATGATCAAGAGTTTACTTCATTCCGAAAAAACATCAGGAATTACAACTGTGCATTCTCCTTTGCGTCTTTTGAAGTCAAACTGTGCGTTCCTCCTGGAGGAGGTCTCTGTTGCTTCTGCATCCGAGGCCAGACTTATGACACAACTACAAGTCTGTACCCTGGTGATGTGAACTGCAATATGGGCAACTGTATATTATAGAGGCGAACCTCACCGCGTTTTCAGCCACGGACAATTATATGTGGCATTTTCAAGAGCATGCAAACTCTCAGATGTGAGAGTTAAGATAATACACTGATAAACTGGGAAAGAGAAGAGGACGAACTTTAACAAGGAATATTGTCTGCCAAAAGGTGCTGGACTGAAGGAGTACATTAAAAATTGTCGATTATAATGTGATTTTATTGTTTGTATTGAAATATGTAGCACAATATTACTTTCTCAGTATTTGTTTGTACGTATTATTTCATGTCATTTATGTTAGTTCTAAATTTAAAATACAATGGACACTATTTTTATAGAAATGTTCATAAACACATTTGCTGCGTTGTTTGGGGTTTTCTGTCCAAAACACTAATTCTTTGCGCTATCCAGAAAAGTATCAGTTTTATCAAAACATATTTGTTGATTGAATAGATTTCTCATCCCGTTGAAGTTCCACGGGTCCTGCCAGTAGATATTATTGTTTTGGTCGAAAACGAGGAATTAGAAAAATTACTGTGTTTCACGCTGACAGGCCGCACGTACTACGCTGCTGTCATGTTCTTCTTACCGAAGAAGTTTTTATGTAACTTATTTTCGATATTCGGAGTGTGAAGCAGTTAATTTCTCAGTTTTTACTGATGTTGTTGGGGCATGTGAAGGAAATTGAGTGGGAGTGTGCTGCTATTGTAAGCTCTGGTATTCGGGACAACGGCATTCATCAGTGATCATGTCCCTGCTACCTACTAGCTCTGGTGGAACGGTGTGCTGGTGGCTATTTGAAGAATTGTTTGGTCACATCGTGGTGTCTGTGCCAGCGAGTTCTAATCGTTGCTGTTTTATCTCCTGATAAATTAGAAGAACCACTTGGTAAACCTCCTGCTACCAGGGTCGTCGAGGCTACCCAGCTGGCCGCCAACTCCGCTCGCCTCAAATCGATTGTCCCTGACGCTGTGCAGGCAACGCTGTCCTGGACTTACTCAGAGGATTCAAAGCAACCTGTTCTTGCCGGAATTTTCTAGCTTTCTGCCGTTGTGACCTGACTTGCACAGCTGGCCGTGACCCAACTAAAGCTTGGCTTTCCTCCAATGTGCCGGCTATCCTGCGAACAAGGCTGATATATGAATTTATACGTGGTTCATCATACAAGGGCCTTATATTATTACTTATTTTTGAATAAATCCCTCCAGACATTTCTAGCATTTCTAGCATTCCATTTTTAAAGTAGAATGTCGTACATTTAAGGTTCACCAAAAATTCCCGGAAAAATCACTTTTTGAAACTTCCTTTCGAGAAAGCTTTCAGAATCAAGAGAGCTTCTGGCTTGAACAATGTTGTTATTTAACTTGAAATTGCAACTGACAAAATCTATGATCTAATTCAACAATGCGATCAATATTTAACGAATGTTAGCGCAGCTCTTCGTAATTTCCCCTTTACTTGATCATGGAAACAAGGGAAAGGTAAGAGAGCTGTCTTAAGCTTCCATGTCCTGCGCATTGCAATTAAATCTCGTACCATTCATTCTGTTGCTTCCGTGTATTTACATATGCCTTATCAGTTGAGTATGTTCACAGATGTCCGTACAACTATAAGTTTCTCGCTTTGTATACTGTTTTCGTGTACTGCACAAGTCCACGCAGCAACGAAGTCGTGGTGTGTAGCTGTGCCTAGCATCTCCTTGCCCAGCTCTGCATTATTGAAGGCATGTGTGGCGATACCTCGACCTCCTCGTCACGAATATCCTCCTTTGCATTCTCGTGTACTTTTCTCCCTGAATATTTTGAGACATTATGTTCATTGGCATCACATTATCATTTCAAATTTGAAAAGGAGCTAATGAGACTCTATTGAACGTAATGTTCTTGAGTTCGAGGAATGGCTCCAGTGTCTGTATTTTCTTACACAGTGTATGTAGAACGGCTGAAAATATTTTCTCGGCGCGGAAATTTCAAAAACAATTTCGACGACGTTGTTTTCTATAAAGGGCTTGCACTGAAGGTAGAGATGAGACATCATCAGGGAGCACAAACATGCACAAGCAGATATGAAATATTTTCTAAACTGAATGTCGTGCTCATAATAGAAAAAGGCAGCGAAAATGGAATAAAAGCAAGAGACTCTCAAGAGAGCTTACATTTTTCTAAGAGAAAAGAAAACTTGACGAAGTTAGTTTGAGTACTGGGAGACAAGGAGTGGACGTGATGAAGTTAGTTTGAGTACTGGGAGACAAGGAGTGGACGTGATGAA